>LJIJ01000265.1:0-158244 GCA_001718145.1 Orchesella cincta | reverse complement strand
ACATGTGAAGACTCCATAAAAGTTAACATGAACTAACAAATAAATTAGTAGTCATTAAACTGATCTTCATTTGAGTTGGTTGAACACAGAAAACTGAACATTTTTTCAAACCATGAAGTGAATCAAACTCTAGAGCATGTGCGATACGATGCTATAATCCATTCTACTAAATACATAAAATAAGTTATTTAAAAAGCAAAAAACAAAGTCATTTTGAGTATAATCTGTATTCGGTTCGGACTACAAATATATATAAATTGAATGCAATCTTCAATCTGGCAGTTAGGGTTTCAACTCAGCAGCGGTAGCGGTTACAACTAAACATTAACTTGTATTTAAAGCTAACAACTTTCGATCAGGACAGTTTAGCTGCTTGAAAATGAAATGAAAGCTTAGAATTTTTTTCATGCGTTCAAGCTTTTTCACTGTTATTAAAACACACATTGTAAAAGTAAGACTAACATGTAGTTATTATTGTTTCCCTTAAAGATTTATATAAACAAGTACAAAAGTTGAATTTTTACTCATGACTCAAAAACCCTATCATTTATTCATTTTTATTTGTTACTAACCAAGAACGTAACAACCTACCTACTGTCAAAAATAAAATTTTGTTTTTGATTTTTTCATTTGGGCCGTCCAAACAACACCAAAAACTAACAAACCAATAATTTTTTGAGGTACGCCGTATTCAACAGATTACAGATCTTTCAGTTTCAGAAAGTTAAAAAGAAATCTCTCAATTACACTCCATTTATGCTATATCATATCAAATTGTGCTACAAATAGCCGTTAAGTGAAAATGTTAAAAATTCAAAAGCTAAAGTTCACACACACCTTTTGAAGAGAACCATTTTTCAAAATAACAATTTTTTTCTGTCTCCTCCCACTTTTGACCAAATACTTTTTTCATACAATTCCTACTTTCATCAAATCATCACTCAAACTCACTTATTTTTTCTTTACATAAACATGCTTTCATTTGATTGCAGCACATTAAAATTTTCATCATCCATTCATCACCTAATTATCGTGGAGCACAAGTCAATAATCCGCTACAGTAAATGTATTATCATGTAAAACCGCTTTAAGTATTAAACTATTGCTAGTTAAGAATTAATTATTATTTTTCATATATATTGATGAGGTTTTTTCTGCTGCTGCTCATATTAAATTACAGTAAGTATCATCAATGAAGATCATATTATTATAATTATTGAGTTTTGCAACGCAATCTTAAATACTCTCCACCTCACCTCCTTTTTCCTAATAATAATAATAGTTTTATGGTGGACTTACATACGCGAAATATTACCATCAATTTTTTCTAAACAATTTTTTCTCCATTTTAATTTTTTTATGCCAATGTTTTATTCGAATAAAAAGGTAGTCAGTATCAATTGTCAATGTAATATATATAGTCAATTTCCACCATAATATTCATATTGAGTTCTTTTTTTTGAGGTAACCATTGCTTGTCTTCTGCTTCCATTTTTGCAAAACCAAATCTGAAATCTAACTGGTGACTGTACCTGCAATACTTCTTTATATATAACGTTTCAACTCCCTTTCCATGTCACTACAACACTCTTGGTTTAATATTCTATCGTAGTTTTTGCTCGAATTATAGTGTAGTTTGTTTAGCTATTAGTATTGAATTCCAAAAAAAAAGATCAACATTATAATATAATATATCATCATCATCATAAACAGCCTATAAGTATAATCAAGTGATGATACCTTTTTATATGATCACTTGTTCATGTAAAATGTATAAGTATTTAGATAATAATATCTTGAGTTTATATTTGTTTATCCTTTTGGATCAAAATGCGCAACGAAATGAAAGGAGAATTGGCATTATTGGCTCATTTATAGTAAGTAATAATTAGCTAACTGTACAGAATAAGAGTCATCATTGTACACATTTTTCTTCATTAAATACATGCTTTTTAAAGAACAGAAGAGCTCATAACTCATTTTAAATAATTATGGCTACCATTTTTTTTATTATCCAGCTGGTTTTCAGTGAGTTGATGATGATAATGATGATGATAATCCTCCTTTAACAAATGAACTACTACGAAAGAGTATAGTATTAATAGTCGCCGGGCTTAATTAATTACGTACTTGGCCTAAATTACATGTAGTAGTATTGTGAAAACGTTTCATGTTTTGGTACAAATAACCATTTATCTGCATAATATATATATTATGTATAGTATAGACAATAGTTTTCTATTTGCTAAGCTTGTTTTGTTTTTTACAGATTAGCTTAGTTTAAATACAGTTTTTGAATGTGGTGTTTCTTTCTCTATAATGTAAATTTTATATACTTAGTTTGTAATAATTGTATTTGGAGGCTCTTTAAGAACGTTTTTTTTAGTTATTGCTAGCATGCACTTTCCATTCGTTTCTTTTGTCGACGACGATACTCGAAAAACTCTTCTTTCATTGCAGCGACACGTGCCTCCATGTTCTCATACTTGTCTCTCGTCCTTTTGAATCTTGACATGGACGTTGCGGTGGAGCCAGGTGGCGGTTGGGAGGGATACGCTATTTCAGGGGAAGTGTCCGGAATCACAGCGTCAAACTCATAGGGATCATCTACTGACATGTCGAGCAACGTCCTCGTGCCTGGACTTGCTTCCGAGAGAGGCACGGTGATTTGAGTGTCTTCAATGTCAAAAGATGGAGATCGTGCCATAGCGTAAATTGGTGGGGTGGGCTCTCTCCTTGGCCAATTTTCGTATGTTCGAGGTGGGATAAAGCTTCTTGAGGGGATTGTTGGAGCGGGTGGAAAGGAGTCACCGGGGAAGAGCCCTTCCATCATTCGGAGACGTTCTACTTCTCTTCCTGAGAGAGTCACTGGTCTCAAGAGAACCTCGGAGGAAGTTGTGCCTCCAGAGCCGAGACCAGTGCCCACCCCGCTGCTACCAGCACCTGATGGAAATGCAGAGGTGGTGCTTTTACTCCCACTTTGAAAGCCAGAGGAGGAGGACCGCTCTTGCTGAATGCGGGTGGAGATTGATGAGCCTAAGTTTGACTTATCAAATGGCACAGAACCGCTACCAAGTTGTTGTTGGGAGTTGGAAGGTGGATGTCTCAAGAATGGAGGCACTTGACGTTCCAAGTACTCCAAATCCCGAGCAAGATTATCACGAATTCGCTCCGCTTCCCATGGCGGAGGTGTTGGATCACTTGGAATACGGGGGTGAAAGTGACGACCAGTTGTGGCTGTTTTCCACAAGTACGGTGGTTGATGAACTTGGACTAGAACAGGAAACCTGGGCACTGAACTGAGATCAGCAGAAGATGGACTAAACTGTCTTTGTATACCACTAATCACGGAACGGGATCTTGCTGGGATTGGTGAACTTGCAAAAGGACGAGGAACGACTAATGTCTCCGGCCTTATGAGAGAACTGGATGGCACAAAACTTCCTGGAAGTACCAGATTAAATCTACGACGACCTCGGGGGAAATATCGGAGGGGGCGGGGGGCTAAAAAACCCCCATCATCTGAACTGGACTCATCCACTACGTCTGCAAAAAAATAACGGAACAAAAATCCAAGTTAGATTCATGTTTGAATTTAAACCTGAGAGCAGAATGTGAAGTCTGAAATGACAGAAATCACTACATTATCTTACTATACAGCATTTTGAGAATCCACAAGATCAGAAGTAGCTACACAGTCTTGCATAAATAATTGAATACAAAAATGAGATGAGGACAGAGAGTTATAAGAATAGACCTGGTAAAACAATTGAGCCTTTCCCCCAGGGAAGGACGATACCTCTAGGTTGTCCAGGTCGAAATGTCGATGGCGAGGAGTGGGGATGTCGGGTTGCGTGGTGGGGACCTGTGTCGACCAGGAGAGTGTGATGCCTGATGATGGGTGGCGGCCCCCCCTCTCCCGGTAAGGCTCGATCGTCCAAAAATGATGGCGCGGCGGCGCAGGGGGAGATCCAACAGGTGAATAATGAATATTCCCACCCCGCGACCCACCCACTGATACGCTCTCTTCAGCCACGAAATCACAGCGTGTGCTTGGGCGACTCCACTCCTAAGTGAAAATGATTAACAATAAACATTACCATCTTTTCATGAATAGTAAAACAGACATGCATTGCAAAAACAAATAACATTTATAAATTAGTGAGCAGTCATATGATACTCATTTGGGATGAAAATTAAAATTAAAACACACATGAACTTATAACAAGAAAGGTGCTGAATAGCTTTGACGTTGTATTCTCTTCTACGCATCATGCAAATTATAATCTCATGCAATAGATGTAGAATAATGCGTTTTCTATGTAATGGTTGATGAATGATAATAAACGAAAGTGATTGTAAGAACAAGACAAAACTGGAAAGCCAACAAAAAATCTCGTGACGAATTTAGAACAAAAACGGATACGAAGCTTCTGAAAAACTTTTCATTTAAACTCGAAACTTAACTGCTCCTCCGCCCTTCGGCTGTTGATGTTGTTGATGCTGCGGAGGTGGTCGGCTTTTGTTTTGAATAGATTTAAAAAGTTTTAACGATTAAATACCATGTTGATGGGGACCCTATTTGAATATATTCTTTTTGAAAATTCTAAGGTGACCTAACATACTTATGACTGTAGGCTTCTGGGGTATGACTGGGATTTGGTGGGGGATACCTCTTTGGAGCAACCTGAGGTTGAGGAGGTATTTGACCTCCATTTCTGGCATCAGTAAGTCGACAAGCTACCATGTTATAAGCTGAAAACCGGACATGAAAAATGGATTAATATACAGTGATCTTTAGTGTGGCGGTGTGTGTACCTCATCTTGGGTTTAAATGGTCGCTGCTGACCTTTCTCCTGCTTTCTTCTTTTCCGGCGATTGCATATTTTAACAGCACAGACGGAGAGGATGATGGCAACTATGAAGAAAAGAATGCCTCCAACAAGGCCAGCGACAATTGCTCGTTGCTTATCTCTAGGAAGAAGCGCGTGAATAACCTCCTCACTGGACGCTGAGTTACCTGTCAATGTGAAAGCGACAACCCGGAAAGTATACTTCTTCTTTTCGTTGAGGTGTCGCACTAAATCTGGAGGGACCAAAGGCACTGATTTTAGTTAAAGAATATAAATGTTATAGAAATGCATGCATGAAAGCTCACAAGAATAAGATGTTGCGGGGGGCAGAATTTTTTCTTTGTTGAGCGGTTTCCAAGCCTCTGCTTCAGACTTATATTGGATCTGGTAGTAGGCCACTGCGACACGGTCTGCATCTATTGGCGGCATCCAATGGATTCCTATGCTAAAGGCGTCCGACTGGTCCACTATAGTCAAGTTGTAGGGAACACCTGGTTTGGGACCTGTGACAATTTCATAATAATTTTTCCATATTAGAATTTTGACTAATTATAGAACCTCAATTCCCTTTCTGTTTATTGCGTTTCTAAACAGTTAACATTGCAGCTGCAAATTGCGAAGCGAATAATCAAAACATGCAAATATTCATACATCATAATCAAATTCATTTGTCAATCGAAATAACTATTTTTCATATATAAACTCGTATCAGTAAAGCATGCACAAACCTGTTGGTATTAAAAGTGTCGGAATATACGTGGAGCCAGACTCATCAGTGGGATAAACTAGAACTGAGTAGTCGAGTATTGCTGGAAAAATTATAAATTTCAAGCAAACAAACAAAAAAAACAAATCAAATCAAAACTTGTAAACCAAATAGAAAGTCCTGTAATATTGTTATGGTTTGATGCATTTCGGTGACTGTAGCGGATTTATTGAGTGGTAAAAGAAGTTTAATGAAGATAGATCAACTATTCGCCCTAAGTGGTCTTGTAAAATGTAATATCACAAAGAAAATTGCATGCTAATTAATTTGCAGGAAGAGAGATTAAGTTGCAAACAGGAAGCTTAAGGCGGTAACTTGAAGCCATTTAATTTTACAGGAAGCATACAAATACTTTACCGATAACTGTACCAGTTGAAGGATCTTCGGGTTTGATAGTAGCATTATTTACAGTTTTTGGAGCCTCACTAGTTCCATTAGCCAGTATTGTGTCGACTCCTTCAAGAGATAGCAGCAGAGATAGAGAGATACATACATTCAAAGTGTGTTAAGTACATAAAAAGCTATCCCAATCCCATTAGAAGTATAATATATGTTTATTTACAAGGAAAATTCTTACATGACCCCCAAAATAGTTAAAAACATTTACAAACAACAGTAACTTTCAACATTTTTACAACTCTATAAAAGTTTAACAAGAGTTCAAAGAGCAGAGAAAAATATGCCGGAGGATGAATGTGAAAGGTTAAGAAATACTTTATAGTTTTTACTCCAACAGAAAGTTGCATTGCATTTCACCCGGCATATATTTTATTTATGTTATTTATATGGAGCCTACGATCCGTATAAATTTTCCGTTTTTTGTTGTCCATTCAGGGTCATTTATAAACTTCAAAAAGAGTTTTATTTTGAGGAATTTATCATTCCGTAGGAAATTACCTTTAGTAGTAATATTAATAATTTCGCTGGGATGCCCGTCTCCTATATCATTTGTACCAACAACTTGGAATTGGTAAGTGGTTCCCGGTAACAAATTACGAATGGTGATACGTTGACTCCCTTCTGGCGTAACCGTAATCGTAGACCACTTTGAGTCCCCTAATTTCCTGTACCTGTAAAGCCACATGAAAAATTCAGCATTTTTTCTCTCCCTCCACCACCTCTTCTACCAGCATCATCATGGAGTCACATCGTGGAAATTACTTTGGCTGTATTTTGCCATGTTTTGTATTGTGTAAGACGGAAGGGGCATACAAAAGTGAAAGGGAATGAATGTCCATTACTTTTGCATATATATGAGCGTACCAAACAACGTAATTCTGGTCAAAGCCAGGTCCACCCGAATAGCCAGGATTCCAGTGTAAAGTTACATAAAACATGGCTGCCGTCGCTGTGATGTTATAAGGAGCATGAGGTCTTGTACCCTCCACAATGATCTTTGTGCTTGTGACCAAGGTGGCCACTTCATTGGAAGCAACACACTCATACTCTCCATAGTCCATTTGATGGAGGTCTTCAAGATATAAAGTACCATCAATGACTCGTGCTCGATCTCTTGGCAAAGGTCGACCGTCTCTCTGCAAAATAGAGAGTAGAAATAGGAATCAGATTTTTCTATCCTCCTTTCATTTTTATTTCCTTCTTTATTGCTACTTCTTTTTTGCTGGAAAAGTATTATGCACAAAGATCGCACCACCACATTCTGCTCATTCCTTTAGGTAAATGCTAAAAGATTAATGGATTTCGGAGGAGAATCACATCACATCCATGGAATATTTAGCGTCATTGCCGGAGTGGAAAGTATGTGCTCAAGCTCTCAACTTACCCTTTGCCAAGTGATAAGTGGACTAGTGGTACCGTTGGGTGCGTTGGCAGTACAGGGAATCTCTAGCGACGTGCCCAGCTTGTTTTGGTACATGGGATCCGGAGTGATTTCAAATTTCGGGGGATCCTTCACAATCACTTGCATTGCGAGAGAGGCTCCCTTTGTGCCGTGAACGTTGTATGGCGTACATGTGTACATCCCTTGATGACTCTCCTTCACTCTTTCGATGAGCAGTGAGCCGTTGTGCATTACGGCAAAACCTTCCGTCTCATAAGGTTCCAAAAGATGCTTGTCTCGTGTCCACATCACGAACTGGATCCCTGGGTTTGCTTGGATGTAGCACCGCACCACTCCAGACAGGCGGTTAGGCAGGTACTGTACTGTCGGTGTGTATGTCACTTGAGCTGGAACTACAATTTTTAATATGAATTATAACGATCTATCTGATGTTTGAGGAGATACCTATGATGATTGATATATACTTTTCATAATGTATTTATTTTTATGGACGCGCAACATTATCAAATGATGGCCAATATTGTTACTGTCAAGAGCCATGATCATCATCACGATCAATACTTTTCCTACTACACTAATGCAAAAGCGACTTCCTGTTTCCAACTTGAAGATATCATTTTTCACAGCAAATTGAATTTCATATCATTTTATCTCAGCCGTCTTTTGATCCGCTTTCACAGAATCTTGCTCGATCTGAAGTGGTTTTGGAAGAAGCCATTAGCTACCTTTGAGTCTTGGAGACTGACCATAATACTGATCAAAATTTCGTTACATCCTCTTTGTGTTCATCTTTTTTTTACTGGTGACTGGTTTTTTTTAACGGAAACGTGTCCATTGATCGTTCAATGACCTCCACGAAGCTACTTATCTTATTTCTTGAATCTATTCCGGTCACACTATTTCTTTTGCTTATTATGCAAGTTTATTTTTAGAAGTGGAAACTACGAGTTTTTTGTGTATGTCAACTACTTACACTCGACATTGAGATAGGCAACGGCAGACTGTGTTTCCCCAATTCCATTGGAAACCCTACATTCATAAAAACCTGAGTCGTCCATATGAAGTGGATTAACGATGAGACTTCCTTCTGCTGGTGTTTCAATTCTCGATTCGAGTGACGCTATCTGCCTAACGGGAATCCCGTCTCGGTACCACACCACCGTTGCATTTGCCGGCATTGCACGCCATTCACAAGGGAAGACGACTTTCTCCGTTTCAGCTTTTGTGGTGTTTTGTGGGGGGTTGATTATCACTGCAGAACCTGATTGGAAAAAAGAAAAAAAGTTGATGAAATTGATGTGTGGACTTACTTCATTACTCATTAACTCGCTTAGAAGAAAATATGATTTGTTCCTACAGCATGCAAGTACATTAATAACATTTATCATTGGTATGTAACCCAACGCCGTTCAATATAATTACTATTACTTTATTTTTTTCCGAAGAAGGAGATAGAATACTTTACAACAACAAAATTCAAGCATTAGAACTAATATTAAAACATTATGATAGAAAACTACAAAAATATAAATGGTATTGGCTAAAATATTTTACAGTCAAGGTCGCCCACTTCAAGTTATCTAATGTTTAAGTTTCATTGGAAGCTTGATTTATGCAGAACTTGTCAGTTTGCTGAGATGTAAAATGTCATTTTCTCCACCCAGAGATTTCATATTACAAAACTTTGTTTGTTTCTCCAACTTGTGCCTTCCCTTCCTAAATGAATGCATTACATTACAAACGTATATCTCCACGGTTGGATGAATTTCGTAATATTTCATTACTGTGACCTTTCACATCTGTCTGGAATAAATTTGTCGAAGGTTACACTAAACTTGTGAAGAAGAGCGGATGCGTATATACATAAAAAATATTACTCTCATATTTTATGTACTTTTCGTTCCAATCATGATCCGATGCATTCACAGTTATCACATATTGTGTTATGCTATTGATTACGCAAGAGATTGGAATCGGAAACTAGGAAGAAAGTACACCATTACCAAACGGAGTTGAAGAGTTATAAAGATGGGAATGGAAGATGAAAAATATGAAGTTGTATTTCACTTTTGCTATGTTTCCACACATCTCCTCCGTTTCGTCTCGTTTCATGCAGATGAAAAACTTTTTCTTGTTGTTGTAACATAACCACTTTCATTCTTTTACATACATGTGCATTTACTGCACAAAGTTGGTGAAAGTATTTATGGGAAAGAAAGAAGAGAAAAAGTTTTTGAGGCTAGTTCCTTTTCATTCGTTTCTTATACATAATATAATACTTGTTCTTGTTCTTTCGTAACAAGTTATGCCTGATTGATCAGATATAAATCCCAACTTAAGCCAAGGCAATTTTACCCTCATGAAAACCAACATATTGGCTAAATTGGAGTTTATGTTGGAGAAGAAGAGGTGAAATAGAATAGAATGGAATGAAGAAAAAACACAGAATCAGAAAGAGGCAAACACAAGAGAGCAAAGATGAAAGGAAGTACACAAGAAAATAAGTAAAAATGATTCTTTTTTTCTTCTTTTAGTCTTTCTCGGTGAAAATAACAGGATATATACACATCTCTTTCCATTCATTTGAGTATACTCAACCTTTATTTTATACTCTATCAATTTGCCTTGTTTCCCAGGAAGGAAAAAATGCATTTCCAACCCAAACTCTCGTATTTCGTATAGGTTTGTTTACTACCGCACAGTTTTCCTATAATTTCTGTAATAGGAAATAACATTTTTATGGGCACTGCTACTTACTTGCATGAGATATATATACATATATGCATGAATTGAATGCATACCCAATAAAACAACCATGACCCTTTATGCTCTTTCATATATTGAGCGAGTAAAAACTAAAGGAACCCTTTTCCCATTCTTCTGGTTAGTTTCTCTTTTCCCTTGAAGCAAACTGTTCCCATTTTTACAACAATAATATAAAGCGAAAAAAGGAGACTGATGCTGCCGGCACGTCGATTCAATGGTGGAATGTGAATGTATTCTATAGTTTGGTATATAATGGTACAATACACACATTATTTTGAGCTAGGTACACCCAGCAGTATCAACTCTACCTTTCAAATTGTGCATAATGTGATGCCATGCTGCTGCCTTTTTTCAATGCCGACGAGAAAGAAAGAGTGCCAATAAAAGAAACTATAAATGCATGGTTTATACACGAAAGAAAAGCGAGATATTGTATCCAAATTCTTTCCCTTAGAATTTTCCCCGATACGATATGCAGAAGGAAATGGTATCGCAATGCTGCTAGTTGCGTTTGTTCCCAACTACCACATCATTTACCACAGTACATGCATGCCTCCAACTTTTACATCTATTCGTGCTGTATTAAATATCGAAACAAAACGGTAAGAAAAGACTAGCGAGGCTGGTATAATGTAGAGACAAAAAGAGTGATAAGATTCAGGGAATTCGCGGGCCAGCGTTGAAAACAATCATGCTCTTCTCTCCATACATTAGCTTCTTGACTCTCCCTTCCACTTTTCGCATATGGGAAAACACAATTAAAGGCTACTGCTCTTGCTATGTCAGCCAATCTAATGTCGTCCTAGTGCTCTGTTAAAAGAAGAACTACTTACCGATAAAGTGAGTTTTACGGAAGACTATGTTCCCGTGTGTGTCGTGCGTCGCTTGCGAACACCTAGTTCGCTATTGCGCAGTTTGAAATCGCGGCGGATCCGCTTACTGGGTCGGATCAAACTATCGCTCTGCTCCTCCTGCTAACCCTGTGAACATGATCTCTCTATCGCCTTATCCTGGTCTCTCCCTTCAAGTTTCCCCATTAATCTTGCTACTTTATGTTCACCAAACCACTGGATTCTTCTTTGCGCTTAGTGTAGCTTGAGGCTTCGTTCCGTTGACGGAGGAACGCACACAATGAGGCAACAACCTTACAATGCAGCTCCTCACATTCATCGAACCTCAAGGAAACGCGAGCCGAAGAAAAAAAAAAAAGCTGCAATAACAAACTTTTTCTCTTCACCCTCCCTTTTCAAAGTTTCGCATTGCACGTTCATTTTTATTTTGTGACCGACGACGACGACAAAAGAAACCACTGAACAAGTTGACTTCGCGCAAGGTCCCTAGATATATTGCGCACCGAGAGCTTATAGGCCCTGAGGGCACCTAACTGTTGCGCAAACAGTTTAACGCCCTGACAGTAAATTATCTTTGCGAGTCCCGTTTTGTCTAGCGTCGCTGACTACTTTTCTCTCCCCTCTTTCTCACCCTATCTGCTTCTCCGTATATCTAGATCGATCGACCGTATTGACTCGTCATCACACCTTCACTACTACATGACACCCAAGAGTGTAAACCAATACATGAGGTCTATTCTAAAGTCACGATCAGTATTCGCTGATTGATCATATAAATGACGTCTTCGAATCGTTCGATGGGCTGCAACAACATACTTCGCACTAGCAGGTTTTCATCGATCGTCCTACTATCGTATCGCCGAGTCGTCATCTACACCTACGGAATGCCCGTAGTATCATACATGGTGGCGGTGGGGCTTTTGTGTTGGGGGGGTTGGTTGGTGTGGGGTGGTTGGTGTGTGGTGGTGGGGGGGTGGGGTGGAAGAATGCATGTAAAAGTGATTTAGGGGTCAAATTTGCATCAAGTTTAAAAAAAAACACTGGAAATGAATTGAAGCTGGCAGGTTAATGGAGGTCATTAAAAGAAGCCAAATGAATGTTAATGCTCCTCCTAGAACAGTCCTATGAATAAACGCAGTGTAGAAAAGTTGAGCTAACAAGTTTCATCAAATCAAGAACCTCTTCTCCATCTTGTGCAGCACAACTTTCATCGCAGAGAACAACAACCGTAGTCATTTTCTTGGGCTACACCCTTCCTAAATGGAAATATGAGTTGGGTTGTAGTTAACAATGTATAATATTAATTACAAGAGTTGTTCCAAACTGGGAAAGATGATGTTCCAAAGGAATATTTGAATTTTGAACTCAACTCAAGCAAAGCTTGACTTTTAATCCCACACCACAGCTTCATCTCTTGACAAACATGTTTTGCTTGATGAGACAAGAGTCCCCTCTTCCTTCAGCAACCAACATCTTTTTCAACTCAAGCTCAAAATAATAATATGCTTTGGTGCATATCATTGCTTCCATTTGAGTGGCTCCCTTTTCTTATTTTTTTAAAATGTGCAGCGTCTTCATATTGTTTAATATTTTATGCATGCTGACAAAGACAAAAGTCATTGCCTCTAGTCATTTCATTCCACTCCATCTACGAAACATATTAGGCATACAAAATATATTATGTAGGAAGAGAAAGTGAGGAGTTTTGCATGTTGAAAATAAATATTCTTTGCTTTAGAAACAGCTCTATTTATACCAGTTCATGGCAGACGAGGAAGAGGGTAATATTTCAATTTATTTTCCGAGCTCTGCACTCCGTCTTTCAATGTGACACGACCTGAGGGAGACCAGACTAGAGAAGCTGAGGAGGCGAGGACGCCAAGAGCTGAAGCTAAAATTGTGGTTTGCCTCTTTGAGGAAAATGGTGGTGGTCGAAGAAAATGTATAGATTTTTCTTCGTTTCTCAACAAAAAATGATTACAATATGGAGGAGAGTCTGCATTGCATAAAATGTCGTATGCTCGACCACGCGCAATTGAAAGTAAGAATGATGGACCGCAACCATATATAGTTCTGTTCGCTATTTCATCTCTACTTTCACATCAGCATCATCATATAATATTCTCCATTTCTTTTGAAAACGAATGGCTCCAAGGTTTTGAGGAGAAACACTTTTCTACATGTATATGAATGCGGAGATGATGATGATGCATGGGAGTGCACACGGACCAAGAAAAGATGAAATGTGGAAAAGAATATGGCAAGAAACACGTGGGAACAAAACGTTTGGTAGTTGGGAAAAAAGGGGGAAACTGACGGAGAACAAATGTTCTTTTAGTAGACTGGAAGGACTTGAGTAGAATCAGCAATTTGAGCTTCGATGATATATATCTGCTGAGAATACAAAAAAGGTAGCACCCTGATGAAATTTTCTTTGGACTCACTTCCTTTTCTAAGCCACATGAAAAGCATTACATTGACCAGTTGGAAAGAATGCAACAGAACAAACCCGGTAATTCAACAAGACGGAGGCAATGGATTATGCCGATTTTTTTCAGGAATGGGGAACAAGGCTGTAAATAGCTTGTGCGTGGAGAAATATAATTTTCAATATGTATCTCAAACACTCAAGCCTTTTGTGGTTTTACTTATTTATGAATCCTAGAGTATAATTCAAGTCACATGCAGTTCTCAGATAAGGCTGCAAATTGAATTTACGCTCTTGTAGATGTACGATTGATTTTCAAGTCTAACCATCTCTCTAATGCATTATTTGTATATATTAATTTTAATGGATTACTTTTATACATGAACATAATAAAACGAGTATTTTCTGTCACAGTAAGCAATATATTTTAATTTCTTCATTGAGTTATGAACTAAATCATTATTTAAAATTATTGTCACAACTTGGTTCAATTTTACGACAATACCATTTATACCTAATGAAAAATAAATAAGCTGGGAGATAGGTTGAACTTTTGTAGTGGAAAACGGTGGTTAACTTATTATTGTTGCCTTTTAAAAATCCAACATTAAGTTGCATACTAATGCATGTGACTAAAGCATGCGTGGCCTACGAACCACTTGCAATCCGTTGAGGAATAATTTAAACATTGCAAAAGATACGGAGAGAGACCATAACTATTAATCGTCAGAAATTTGTAAAAGTCTTGTCTGTATATCCGCGGGGGATTTGCAAACCATTTCCTCCATACTTTTTGATGTTCTTCGCTCCACTGAAACATTTACAAGTTCCAAAACTTGTAGCAACTACTTTCTCTTTTTTTATACCGTTCACATTGCCCTTTACACAACTCTTGCTTATGGATGATCTGAATTCGAGACAGCCGTCAAGCCAAGTTCATTCTTATGCGATCATCATGAGGATGAGCTGTTAGATATGTCGATGAAGGGAAGGCAAAAAATGAACTTAAGTAGATTGAACCACTACCATGCTGTGTGGTACAAGTACAACCAAACCAAAGAAAGATATGAACTTTCCCTAAAAAAGCTTTCTCTTTGTAAAATAAACTCTCTATCTATCAGCATGTCTGCATTTCCATATACTGGCTATAATATAAATTGTATTTTTCTAAGTAAGTGTAGTAGCAAACATTTGTCACATCTTTCTAAAAAGTAATATTGTGAGCGTTAGTGAGTAAGCGAGAGCTCAACCAACAAGCAAAAGAAACGCAATACACACACAACGGAAAGATTTTTTCAAAGGGAAATCTATGTAAATGTGATGCCGACTTTTACAAATCACTGTGATGGCACAAGCACCATTTTTCTATTTCCCCTTCTTTTCCTACTTTCACTAAAAACCGAGAAGGAGAAAGAGGAGGATGTGCTCGTTTGTAACACAACCAAACATACACAATCCCATCCACTGATAAAGAATAAGATGATGCGCTTACGTCATGCAGTGAAAAGTACATTACTTACAAAAAAGGGAGAACTAGACCGGAGCTTTCTCCGATTTCGAACATGTTCCGGAATATTGAGATGGAGAGAGAAAGAGTTGAAAGGTTAAAAGTACGCAATTGATATACATATGATAGAAAGGTATATGGATCCAAGAACGCAACTTTCTTGAGGGTTATTTGCTCATCTCCTCTGAAAAAAAAATTATTCGCTTTCTTTTCTCCGAATCAGTTTTCCCCTTTTTTGATGATATGATGCTTCAATTTGTTTTCTAAGCTTTGATGGAGAAGAAACAACAAAAATAGACTCAATTGTAAACACAAACTCGCATCTCCTATAGTTTTTTTCCTACCTTTTCAATTAACTAGCTTGATATTACGAGTAAAAGTAGGTATCTTTCTTTCATATTCAGATTTCTAATTTCTTTAAGTGATTGCAAAAAATTTGACAGTTTGGATAGACAAGTGTGGAGGGGAAAATCCATTTTCTTCATCTCATTCCAGATATTTTTTTGCGTGTACTCCATTCGCAAAATCCATGCTATCAACAAATTATTCCGAGGAAGACGACGGAGGCATGAGATCGAATTGAGTTTCGCAATTGTACTACTTTTGCTTCGCTGATATTGATGCTGATTTTTTTTTCGTGGAAGGAATACTTTCCCAAGAAAAATGTTGTTTATGCAGGGAGCTCCGAGGCGGATGGATGATTTGATGCAAATGCAATACATTACATTAAGTATGTAGGGCTACCTCACATCATCCCATCCAATACCGCAAATGTATGTATGAATGTACTGCCGTGCTTTGGGTACGTTAATATAAACAGTTTTCTTGTTTTTATACAAGAGAAAAGAATCGGCTTACCTGCTATAAGTACTTTGACACTATGATGGATTTTCCCTTCACCATTCCTTGCAATACAAGTATAGTCTCCGATATCTTCATTTTTAATATTTGAGATCCGCAACTCGGTGCCTTCGTTCACGATCGATACTGTGACTGATGGTTGAACTGGGTCGGTGTCTTTGTACCTGAGGGAATGAAAATACAAATTGCCAGTTAGAAAAAGTACTTGAAAGAAAAGAGGCTGTGGATTGAAATGGTTGAAAAGATGGATGCAATTTTTAGTTTGATGCCGACCCAAAAGAATATTCGAATTTAAAATATTTCTAAATTAAGTAGGTAAATCCTCAACATTGTTTTATTATTATCATATATAATCAGAGTAAGATGTACAAGATTTTTCGAGCTTAGCTTCTTCATTTTGATTCCAACATTGCATAGAAAAATAAACCATTATTAGTAATTTCTTCACTGCTTTGAGCTTTCTACAGAATACATCAGTTAGTTTTTTGTGTGGTCGCATAATAGTCATAATAATCATTGTCATCATCACCATTTCATCTCCCCATAATCATCAACGTCAGCACAGGAAACTTTTTCCCATTTCATTCAAATTCGTATTATTCTCGTCTTCAATCTTCATTTCCACCATGTATTATTACAGGGAGTGTGAGTACCACCCACTCCCACTACCACCATCATCTCATCATGATATCGTGCGCTTGTATAATTTCCTGCTTTCCTTTCAAACCAAGCACCTCGTTTCATTATGACAAAGAGAGAAAAAAGGGAAATGAAGGAAATGCTGGAAAACTGAGCCTCCAGTCAGACTGTCGGATCTTCCGCTAAGCTTTATATTATTGTACACAAGCACTTTAAAAATGTGGAGATCTGTATACTACTTATTCAACTCATTTCATACTTTTTTACCCTGGCGTTTCTTCCTGTCAACCTCATTTTTCCCTTTGTCCTTGTCACGTTATATTAGATGAACTTTACCATATAAAATAAACCTTTATGTCCTCTCAACACTTTCAAATGTTGTAGGTGGAATATGTGTACAGGTATGACAGCCACTGTGTCAACTGAGAACTAATAAAACACTCTTTGTTTAATGGTACTTCAGAAATGTATGAAAAAGATTAAATGTTATTAACAGTAACAGGAAGCAACATAATCTTTTATCACATCCTTTAAAAATATTTAAAAAATTAAAACTTAAAAAAAAATTACTTTACTTTGCAAAAGATCTTTAGTGAGTACATACAACGCCGCTCCAATCAAATTAAAGCACTTTAATAAATTACTTCTCCGATAGATAACTGATGTTTTCTGATGGGTTTAATGAGTAATGAAATATAATACTTACCAGACTATCTCTGGGACAGGGGTTCCTTCCGCGCGACAGTGGAGAATGATATTTTTCCCGATTTTGGTGTACACAACATCATCAGAGGTGTGGACGAAGCGAGGTGGGGCATGAACATCCAGGTGGTACCAGCTCCCCGAGACGTTCCTATTATTTTGCGGTGGGGGGCTGCGATTGAGGAAGTAGACGCGACAGTTGTACCAACCTCGGTCTGACTCCCGTATCGATGTCAAATTGAGCGATGCGAGGCCGAATGAGCTATTCGGATTGACCCGAGCCACACGCCCTTCGTAACCTTCCCCACTGTGGGTGGGGTACCCGTCGTACCAAATGTGGATCGGGATCTCCACTCCCTGAAAAACAAAATAATCCTGATTAAAAATAATCATACTTCAATTTTAATAACTTGCACGGCAAAAATTTGTTTATTGAAACAAATTTTAATAAATATACACTAGGTCGAACATTGTCGAAACTGACTTAATCATATCGAAAAAATAATTGTTACAAATACAGTGGTTCAGCATGTTGGCAACTGCGCACAAGCACCCCTCCATCCGGAAATAGTACGGAGATTTTTTTTATAATATACGTGCCCAACTTTCTTTCACACCGACATAAAAGTACAATGTAAATATGTAAATGTTTCCTATAAAAGATGTCAACTCCACGCTTCCTTACATTGATGCGTGAGATAATACCTAGTCAGTCAACCACTCTGTTCATGAGAAAGCAGCGTATAAAAGCCATTCACATCAGCCAACAATTTTTGAGCCCCATTCCCAGTTTTCTATGCTCATATCCATGATTACATTTACATTTTCACAAGAAAGACGAGCACAAAAACCCAGGCACACACTCCTGAATAGGATGGATTGGGAGGAGAAAGAAGCAAATGAAATGTTATGGTTATGGAAGGCATAATACGGTAGACAGTAGACCTTGTGAATTGTGAATGACTGTCTGCCATCATCATCCATACATCATACGTTTACGATTATGACTATGACTACTCTTCCTGTTCCAGAAAAAAAAAATCGGTAATTCTTCCCCAAAGGAAAGAAGACAAGGCCCGGAAGTTCAGGTTTTTTCCCAACAAACATTCCATTTTCCTTTCTTTACAATAGGTAGGAGCTCTCGTTGTAGACATTCATTCATATATACATAAATTCACAGATTTTTAAAGAGTGGAACGATGAAAGTCTCATATGATATCGTATAGTGAGAGTAAATGCGACCCAAGAGAGAGTTTTAGCTGTGCCCTGTAGAAGAAGACGAACATGAACATTCTCTTTCATTTTCTACCATCTGGGCTCCTACTTTTCTCGTAAGTACTCTTGTTTTCTCCCAAACTCAGAGCTTTAAACGTGATCATAATGACGAGGGCATTCAACCTTATGTGTATCTACTATCTACAATCATTATTTTCAATATAATCGTTTCTTCAACCTTTCCTCACAATCCTTTCTATCCTGTTTTAAATAACAAAGTAATTAAAGAACTTGGGCCGGAAGAAAAGTACCATTTCATTTCCGTTTGTAGCTGAGAATCGTATAATATTGGACTCTAAACCGATTGCTACAGTTTATCTGATTCCTAAAAGTATTACAGCTGGAAAGCATTGAACATTTTATTTTGATGTTACAAAGAAAGGTCGACAAAAGACAACTTTTCGTCCCATCTTTACCAATATGTTTTTCTATTTGTTTATTGCTACGTTTTCTTTATATAAACAGTATATTTCCCTTTGTGAAATGAAGCAAGCAAAACAGGAGGAAAGCTAAGGAATTTATCATTTCTGCGTTTCCACACAAGAAAAATATATACTTGTAGAAGCGAAGCGCAATGCAAGTTGAGTGTTTTATCACAAAGATAATATTATAAGCATTTTGTAATGTATCCAACTCCACATTTCTATCACATTGTCCTATTATTTTGTCACATCGTCATCATCACATGATGCGTACAACAAACAACAAGGGATCGTGTGTGTAACGAAAGATTTTTTGGGTGTTGCCACACATTTTCCTTTACTGCGAGGGAGAAAAGTTGTTGTGCTGTGTTATGTGATTTTTGAGGTGGATGATGTGATGATGGAATTCTTCTGGGATTTTCTCCCCTTTATCCCAAACACCACCACCTAGACCAAACCAACTCTCCCAAAGAAGAGCAAAATCCAGTGAGACGAGAAAAAAAAAAAACTTTTTGAAAAGCACATATATTATATATGAGCTATGATGTATTGTATTGTGTGGTGGTGATGCTCTCCCAAGAAAAAAATGAAAGTCAGGTCTCTCTCTACACAAAGCAAGGAAGCGAATGAAATGTTTCACTTTGAGTGAAAAGAGAGAGATGGAGAATGAAACGGTGGTGGTGGTAGAAAATAAAAACGAGAAGGAGAACATGAGATATGAGAACTTGAATTGGTTGACATCATGTCTTCCTGTTCATCTCGCTTCGTTTTTTTCCTTCAGAATTCAAGTCAACGATAAACTGGCAGAGTTAGTTGGTGCTGGAGGAGAGAGTGACTGAGTGGCTGAATAAAGAGAAAAGAGTTGACGTCTACAAGAAACAGCTATAGTCTAAGCAAATACTGCCTACTTATACAGAAATATATATAGGCATGATATCACATCACCAAAAGGACCAAAGTACATGACAGCTAAATCGGCCTCTACATAAATATCTTGGTGTGTATATTTTTATAGGGTTCCTCTTTTTCTATCGCATCGCGTTGTGATGTGATGATATGATGACTAGTACACTGGGAAAGCTTAAAGGAAACGTAATTGGAAGTGAGGGGAAATGGTACGGTATATACATCAGAGGGCTGAGATAACGGGGCTGACATAAGTGACGATTCACAGTGAAAGTTAAGTATGTTGCGAGTATTGCGAGTAGCTTTCCTTTTTACCCCCCAGAAAATAAAAAGAATCATCTGATGTCTGATTGCAAAAGTCAGTGAAAGAAAAGCCTGTATATTTCCACGGTGTCACTATTTCCAGAGAAATGAGTGGATTTTCTTTGGTTTCTTCTTTCTTTTTATCTCTGTTTCCCTTTTCTACATTTTTCTTTCTCTCTCAAACATCAAGATTCTCAACGTGATGATAGGCTACGAAAGGGAGGATGATGTTGATGATGATCATAGCATACAGCATAGCTTATTTGGATTCTATCATCATATTACATACGCTCCACTTATTTTTTTATTTCCACTGTGTTTGAACCTTAATAAACAAACTGTTTCTTCTTGAAACAAGGCTAAAACTTCCTAATTTTGTTGCTATTTAGCTTCTATTGACTCCCATTTTTCTGCAACCGTGGTCAAGGTTGGAATGATGATGATCATGTTGATCACAGAGTTGGTGGCTCGCTCAACCGAACCAATTGGCAAAAGTCAACATTGGCAATTTAACCCAGGCAATTATGACGGTTTAGAAATTTGTAGCTGAATGATTTCCTCTCCTTCCCCCTAAAAATCCCCATGAACTAAACGTGGGTTTTGGTAGCTAAAAAACACGACATTTTTTTGAAGAGTGGACCCTTCCACGCTTGTCAAAGGATAAGACGTGAGTTGACTCCCACATTTTGGGTGAAGCCCTGTAAAAAATCGCCAATACTCTGGGAAAAGAAAGCGAGCTGAATGTAGAAAGTTGAAAACAGCTTAAGCCATGAGGATTTGCAAGAAAAAGGAAAATATAGGAGGCCCAAAGGGTGTATAGAAATGGAAAGAAAACATTTTAAATTATAATTCTAGTCGCTTCACACCGTACCACATCATCACCATATTCCTCTAGCTCTCTGAGCATAAGCTTCTCCATAAAAAAAAGTGCATAGCCAAACTAGGTAGGTAGTGAAAGTTAGTGAGTGAGAACCGTTTTCAAAATCCTTTCCAAAGTGGGAAAGTTAATAAATATTCTTACCATGTCAGCACAGCCAAGCAGCTCGTGTTTTCGAATAATAGCAAATTCTCACAATCTACTGTGTAGTGTAGCGTGTACGTGGAGGAGGAAACTGAAAAATACACTCCGCTCTTCCTCTTCGCTTGGTGTGAAAACGATCAACAATCTTAAGGAGGTGCTGTGCGTGCCCAAGATAGGTAGGCATGACTATAGATAGATTATAGACTGCTGGTTCTGCAAAAAGATTATGTGGATTGTACTGCTGACTACAGGACAATGGAAATGTTTAGGTCAGTCTTTATACGGAAGTCTACCTTCCTTCTCCCATTCTTCTTCCTTACTAATTCAAATTAGAGCACGTAAATCTTTGAGAGAAATTTTATGCCGGGGAAGTCAAGTTGAAATTTGAATTGCAAAGAATTTATTCCTCAACAATTTTCTCTGTTGGGTTGATGTGCATGTTTTAATAAAATATTCCATCTGCCAATATATTTCATGTGATATGTTGACAGCCTTTTCAGGGCTGCATGTGAAATTCATATTTCCATAATATTTGACAAAAAAATGGGGTGCGTGCGTGGTTTGCTTTTGGAGGAATGTCAGTTACATTGTCAAGTTGTTATCACATATTTTTCTTACCTTTTTGTCCCATTGGACAATATAAGGGACTCGATATATGTCGGAAACTCGACAGTTGTGACAGTTGAACACAACAGATTCTCCAATAATGGCGGTGATATACTCGGCATCGGGGGGCGGAACCCCTAGTACCCCAATCATCCCCATTCCCACCTCCACCACCCCCGTTTCCAGCCACCAAACTTCCGTATACTGAGCCAAGTGTGTCATCGTCACTGGATTCACAACAGCCTAAAAAAAAGAAAAAAAACATTAGCATTACAAATTGCTCAATACACAAATCAATATAATCTCATCATCCTCTTCATGTTCTCAAATAGTACAAGTGAACAAGTATTTAAATTTTATTCATATTCCAAGCCCATATGCTCATTCCTTATCAACATTCTCTTTGTGCAGCAACCGGATACGGAAGGAGTTCTATTTACATCACTCAACGAAACCAGCAGCTGCTCATCCTCTCTTTTCTACTTAATGATGAAAAAAAATATCAGAGGAAATTTTGCGGAATGAAGTGATCATATATATGATATTTTGTACACAACATCAAACTCTCAATAAATATATTTTAATGTTTTGAGCCCTGCTTTTCTCTCTTCATCTCTTCATCCAGCTCACATTAACTCCCTTCAAGGAGCTAGTTCCCTTTGAAGTCTCTGGAAAAAATCACGCTCAATCTGCTGATGCGAACGGAACGATGATGATGCCTATGAGGCTTCCACAATTTTTTCTTTTAAAGATCATTGTCGGCCTAATTTCCTTTCAGACGAGAGAAGCGAAACGGCAAAGAAAAGGATCACTATATACATATTATGTATGTCTTGTTCCCTTATATATTATTTGATCGCTATCCATATCCAATTTTTCGCAAAGGAATCAAAGCAAAAAGAGAGAAAGAAAGAGAGACACCAGATCCACAACCAGACGAGCCATCAAAGCCACATTATCATCATCATCCAGCCAAAAACCACCAAAGATATCGCAAAGTCGTACCAACAACCAACCAGCCAACCAACTGCAACTTAAACATGATCATATACATATATACTTTGGGGAAAACGAAGCAAAAACTAAGCATCATTCGAACCAATGAAGCAAAGCCAAAGAAGGCATTACCGATGCACCACCAGCCAACTGTATACTTTCTTGATACACCGCAGCCACACAATATTCTACGCTTCTCTTCTGTAATAGTAATGAATATTGTATCAAGTCTACACCATATTATATCTGAATATATAGGGTATAGCGAAAAGTGTGAGTAGTGTAGAGTCCATATGCGAAAAAGAAGCTGGGCATTTGAAGGCTGAGTTGACTACTATCTTTTTCTCTCTTTTCAGCTTAAATAGGATAGTCATCAGTATTGATCCCAATTTCCTCTTTCGCTTTCCTTGCAATCTTTCTCTCTTCTTTTTTTGGCATTTTTCTTCTTCTTCGCCATTCATTCAATGGAGAAAACAAGATGCTTTCTCTTGCCGTTTCCACAATAGAATAAGTTTTTGGAGGAGGAAGAAAAAAGCACCCTCAAATTGTGTCTGCTGCTCTACCATCTGTTACCAAAACGAAACTTATTTTTTTTGTGGGTTAATGCTCCAGATTTGACTAAATTTTGGAAAAGTTTTTCCCTTCTTGGAAAAACTGATTTCAGTTTTGAGGGCTGTGGATGTGCTTCACTCGCATTCAATCTGAATTATAATATTCAGTCAGACTTATTCCACTTGTTTTGCAATATTGCGATGGTTTGAAAAGCGAATGGTACGAGTGGATATATGGATTGATTGAAGAGAGATTGGAAGAATGGTGCAATTTGGTACGTCTACTACTCCATCATTTGGCCAATTTCTATGAGAGCGAAAGAAGAGTGTAACAATATTAAAAATTGATTGCCACAAATGGTAATTCAGTGGAAAAAACGGACGGATTTTGGAATGATGGATTTAGAAAGGATTAACCCGAGTCTTGCGTCATTAGCGCGCCTACATGCAGACTGGCGGTTGTCGGTCGGTAAGTATATTTCGAAAAAAAAAGTTTCCTGTTTGCAGAATGTTCCAAGAAACTCTTCTCAAGTGGAGAAGTTGCCTATTTTTATGCTGCGATTCAATCAGTCGAAACGAGCCAGCCACATGAATGTAACGTACCTTATCGACCGAGGTATATTTGTATGTATTTTAACTTAACTCCAGTACAGTTGTACAAGGTGCATATTTAGGCGTATCTGCTTCAGATAACACCATTTTAATAATTTTGTCTGGTTTTCAACCAGTCTAATATTGCTTACTGTATTTGCACTTTACGTAAATTAAAATTTGAGGAAAACAATTGAATCATGTACAGAGTACATAGTGTAACGCCGAATGTAATAAAAAATAAGAAAATATTAAAACTAATTTATGATAGGTTGAATCCCAGCAAATATTTTAAATAGACGAGTGAAAATCGGTAACTGTCGTACGAGTCCTGAGATATTATTGAAGTACAGCTACCAAAATCTTTATTTCTTTCATTCAAAAATCCGTTACCCATTCGTAAATCAAGATTTGAGTGTTTGAAATCTGTTAGAGAAATGGATTGATGATGAGTGATGTTTGACTAAAAATGGAATTTGAACAATGTCAATATTTTACTAAAATCTTTTTATCTCTTCCCTTCAACATCTAAAATTGGACTGAAATTTACAAGAAATTGTATTACCCGTACCCTACATGTAATTCCAACTGATTCTTTGGTTGGTGGACATACATAACACGATTATATTGTGAGTGCGGCACTCGACCAGAATCCCAATTTTCGCAACTTTATATATTCCACCGCACAAAGCGAAAATCTCTTCTTGTTCCACTAAAATTATCATGATTTTCACGTAAAATCGACAACTCAGCTGAGTGAGTGGCTCTTGCAAAAACTTTTTTTTGGCATCGCTTTCATTTCCACCAAAAAAAGTCGTTTCTACATCCTATCTTAAAATACTTTTCCTTCCTCCACATTCTCAGTCAAAGAAAAGGGGACAAAACCTCACCAAACCTCACCACGGTCACTTTCTCTCTTTTTGCTTCAGTTCACATTCACATCATATTTCAGTCAGTCAGTCATTTTTATGACTTGTGATTTGATCTCTCTCTAGGTAGGCATCACACACATCCCAGCTCCATATTCCTTCCCACACACGCTTATTACAACACAGCTGCAATAAGGGAGTAAAAATGGTGCCAAGGGATGGGATGTGATGTATACTTACGTAGCCATTTGGAATGTCATACAACCAAAAACCAAACCAAGCCACACTCTCTGTGTACCTACCTACCTAATGTTGACTCTTCGAATTAACGTCCCTAGTCCCACCATACATGCTACATGAGCAGGTTCAAGTGTGAAGAAAGAAGTTAGAAATTGTCATTAGAACTTTTTTCTTGTAGGTTAGGCAAGCCAGTCGCATACTTTGTTCAGAACTAGGAGCAGCATGGCATTGGCATGGCATGGCATGCCACTTGGAGCAAGTTCCCCATAAGCAATCAAAACCCGGCACACAAAAAGGCAGCGGCGAAAAGTAAAGAAGGGAAATCCAGTTGGCGAATCCCAACTAAACTGGCATATCTCTCTCTCTCTTCCCCGTTATGAGGAACCTGGTCTGGCAGCCTTCCAGAATCAATACACAAGCCTTTTTACTCCAACTCCAACCTCCTCCTTCTTTTTATGTTTACCAAGCCATTCCGCTATACTTAATATGTACTGGTGCTGAGAAGCGTTTGTATGTTGGTAGTTTTTAGGCAATTTTTTTGTTAGCATGTTGTTTCAGCAACTTTTTTTTCCTTCCTGTTCCTTGAGCTAAAGCTCATAAGAGGGAAAGTGTCGGTTCTCTTTCTTCGAAAGAAAAGAGACGGAGATACAAACATAAGATTCTCACAACGGGAGTCAAGAAACCATTTTTTTCTGAGGGTGCCGTAATGTGATGTGAGCAAGAAAGCTGTAATGATTACAACATTCAGTTAATGCCACTTTTTGAACGAAAGTATGCAATGCACTTTTGAATGAGCCAAGAAAAAGCCTTTTTATTTCGCCCAAGAACAAACATACTCGCACCAAGACTCAAAAGGCAAATAAGAAATGGGGAGACCACATAGTAGCAACACTCAAATAATAATATATAAAAAGGGTTGTTGAGCAATGAAACTGCAACGCAAAATATAGGAGCAGCTGGAAACAAATCCAGAGAGAGAAAGGGCACAGCAGTGCTGGGTAGATAACACAACAAATTTTTGTCAACTTTCTCCATCACACCACACCATTTCATGAACACTATCACACACACTGTGTCCAAGAGGGATATTCATGGCGAGAAAAAATTGGTATGGAATGGAATAAAAGTAAAACTACTAAAATGAAAACAAGATGGGGAAAGTAAACTGTGGAATGGAAACATTGCGGAAATGAAGGCCACAAAAGAAAATGGTCTGTGCATTGTGCACGCAAGAAGTGCTGGGTCTGCTTCTGGTTTCCCTTGTCCTTCTTCATTCCTTCTCCCCATTTATTCGAATGCAGATATAGTAGATACATAATATAGCATGCAAGATAATATCTGAATATGAGTTTTATGCAAACACAACGTATCATTGAGGAGGACGTGACATGAGCGCAATAAAAAGAAAATTGGAGAGAAAAGAGGAAGCCGTTGAGATGGGGGAAATGTGTTGCATTTCTAGTTTTTTTGGAGAGAGTTTTCATCTCGTCTTGTTGATAAAAATGCAAGTTGAGTTAAGCGTAGCAGTTGAGCATGTATCATATTTTCTGGAGAAACTACACAATTCCAAGCTTTATAATAATGTCATGTAATTTGTGAACTTGTTTTTTGCTCCGAGCTAAAAAGACAATGCTGGAGAGAGGTTAAGAGACAAAGTTAGGAGGAGAATGGGATGACCAAAGCCAAGCCAGTGATTAAATGGCACAATATCTATGTTAATCACACGGGTCACGTTGTTGGCTGTTCACTTGACTGTCCATTTAAGTCAGAACAATACCACTCAAAAAAAGGGGCTCTCTCCGCCTTTTGCTGAATCACAAAAGTTATCATTCCAAATGTGTGTGTATATCATAGCACATCAAAGACAGCTCCAATATACACAACATATCGCTCAAGACAATGCGTGAGGAGTTGTGCTTCTCGAGCAATAATATTCCTAGACAGGAAAACTTTTTGTTGTCTATGTTAGGATACAATTTCATATTCCTCACAACATATCATTTTCCCCTAAAAATAAAAGGTTATTATGCAATCCATGCACATATCCATATAACATAATAGCATCTCAAATTGTGTCTGTTGATATGTATAATATGAGCATCAAGATGAGAGACGAATGGGAGAAGAGTTGGAGAAAAACGAAGGAATGAAAAAAACTTGAAAGCCTAAGTCAAATCCCATAGATAATGGGGCTTAAACCGAGGAGAAAGTAAGAGAGACTTTTTTTTGGAATTACCCTTTCTTTCTCGTTCACAACGTTTCTTATTCCTTCTATTTCTAAATAGGAAACAAGTAGCCTCACACCACAGTTTACGAAGCGTTCCCTTTTCGCTCACGCAAGAAGAAGATAATTCCCAAAAGTGGGAAGCGTCAAGCTTTCTCTTATGATAAGTGTGAATCTAATCCTTTCATAGTCCCCTTTCCTTCACGCTTTTTCCCTCAACTTTTATAATATCAGAGGAGCAGAAGGGATACGCAAGTAAAATCAAGTCTTATGGCAACTTTTATAACAGAAGTGGGCTACATGAAATGAATCAAAACTGGGTGTTCACAAGGGATGCATGCGTGTGTAAATAAATATCATAGAATTGGAATGGAATGAGTGGTAAAAATATTTTGAAATGGTATAATGCAAGAACCCTCATAATTCAAGTCAACAGTCAGGAATGAAAGTTGGGATTTGGAGTCAAAAGAGGGATCATAATCTCAACTTCTTAATGCATTTCCTTGATACGATTTTTGTGCTTTAGCCGAGCTCCAATCTTACCATCCATATTGAAACAGCAATCAGAATCAGGAATGAGTAGATATATGCATATATTTACGTAGCAGGAGCAACTTGAGCAGCCAAAGCCAAGCCAAAACTTGAGAGAAAATTACTTAACCGCAGAATAAAATAGTGAAACAGGAGAGAGAGTGAGTGCATGAGTCAGTGAAAGAAAAACAATATTGATTGAGTATGTGGATAAGTTTGTTTTTCTTAGCAAAGTTATTCCTGATTCATTTTCTGGAGAATGAAGAACTAAAACCGCGGTTTGGAGGCGAGCATACCGCAAAAACTTCTTATGATATTTTGCCAGAAGAGAATTATTAGGGGTATCAATGACTAGCTAAATGTTTATATATTTTCCCCATGATACTCCGCTTTTCTCTCGATCTTTCGTCCTCAACTCGATATCACAATGTCGCAGTACCTACCACCACCAGCTTTACCCTTCTTATATATCGCTTTGTCGACTCAACTTTCTTCCCAAGGATATTTCTTCACTGCCATTTTTTTCCTTGAGACTTTTTCTCTGTCGGTGTGAAAATCTCTTTGGATCGTTTATTATAAGAGTGACAAGAATAAAAATGTTGTGATTCTTGGGTCGCATCCAGAACTGAGTCAATATTACAATGTGAAATCCCAAAGAAACAACTACTCCGATTCATCCATTTAGCTCAGGTTATCGTGCGTCAGGAGTTGGTAGTGTGCAAAAGGGAGTAATAACACTGATGATGATTATGGAACGTTTTTTTTTGTTCTCTATCTCCTTCCTAATATGTACTCTTGTCAGGTTTAGTGGTTGGAAAAAAAGAGAAAATATTTTTCAAAGGGTTGTCTACAATCCTCTAGATTTGTCGGTTTGCAGTTTCAGTCAGTTATGACGAAATCGTTTTGTGTTAAAAAACCTCAAAAATATGTCTGTGCTATCTTATAGTTTTGGTGAAAAATATTAGATTTATTAGTTCAGAATTATTTGCAATTCACTGACGTTTAATTTTGCTAACTTTGGATGCAATAATGTGTAATTGATATTTTAATCTGCAACATATATAAATAAAATGTATATGAGAAAAAATATAATTGACGTCATAATAATACAATACTGTATTTATGATGTGTTTTGGAGCATTAGCTTTATGCATCGTATTTATATATAATATTGAGGACTCGTAATTTCTGACAAAGAGCAACGTGATGAGAGACGGATGCCGACAAAAACAGAAAGTTTTACTCAGCCTAAACTTTCCAGTAAATATTCCCACAGAAGAATGGTTTCAAAACAACAAATGAAATGGGATATTTTGCGGAAGCAACTTTGTTATACATATTCATAACCATTTTCAATAGTTGTTTTAAACAGGCAGCGCGTGTGAAGACACCAACAACCAACTTTGGAAAGCCTTCATACTTCGTTGCTGCGGGTATTTAAAATATCATCATTTTCATTAAAACATCTTTCTCCATTTCAAACGAAAACGGATGTTGTTGAGAATGTGGAAACTTGCTCCGAAATTGAAAACAAAGGGAAATTCTCGCACAATGAGCCAACTCAAAATGCACCAAACTAAAATGCAATTTTGCCGGGAGGAAGAAAGTCCTTCTGGGAACTATTTTAGCTTTTCTTTTAATTTCCACAGGAAAACAAATCAGTGTACACGAAACACACTCCAAAAATATTGTCCAACTGGTGAAATAAAACGCAAGTTAAATACCCATGAATTTTAACCGTGCATAAAAAGACTCAAGTTTATGTTATGAGCTTTTCTCAAACTTTGACATGCTCTTTCATAATAAAGAAAATGGTAATGTCACAAATGTCAACAGCCACATATCACATCACATCAAGGAAGTTCTAAAAGACTCAAAATGAATACATTTATGCATACAAGACACGAAACTATATCATATTATTAAGTTTACTTTACTTAGGTTTTGTTGAAGTAAAAAGGCAAAAGTGACATTCGCTTTCTTGTTCTTTTGTCATATTTTGTTTAGGCATTTCATTTCATTCCTCGTTTCCAATTCATTTATCAAAAGAGCGACTTGAAAACTCATCCCCGTAAATGCCATGCACTTCATTCAAGTAAATATATTTCATCCCAAAATAACAACAGTAATCTCACGAAAAAAGTTTACTTGAAGATAAAAAAGGAATCCCTGTTTGAATTATTGTGGAGAATGGCAACAGTGAAATAAAGATTCATCTTCTCGACATTTCATTACATTTACCTGACTCCACTTTCCCCTTCTTGATTTTTTGGTGATGGGATGCTCCTACACCAAACTAACATGTCAGGTAAGCAGAACATGGCATCACATATCACTGCAAGAAGATCCCGAGGTGCTTTTTACTTCCAAACTCTGAGCACGCACCACCGTGAAGAAAAGTTTGATGACGATGACAGAAAGTATGTATGTATATATGAGGGGAAAGGCAGGTGGAGAAAAGTTGAGTCTTTCTATGTATGTTTATGCATATATCTTGAATTTCGAAGGATAAATGCATGTTGGAGGACGCCCCAACGTCAAAATTTATGGTTTAGTAATGCAAACTAAGTTTGAATGTATGAATGCACGAATGTAGATGGATGAGGGGGAGTGAAATCACCTGGAAAATGTATTTACTAAAGAGGTCTAATGCATCCATTTCTATTTACATATGCGAGGTGATGTCATACCCAAATGGATGAAAAAGAGACAACTTTTTCCCCTTAGGTACATAATGGCAGAGTCTCCGTCTCGTTCAAAATATGTGTGTTTACCAATATGCAATGGAATATGTGCAGAGTGAGGAGATATTAGAATTTAGAGTGTTTCATGCCGGTTTTTTTGAGCGGTTTAATGGATACTTTGTCAAATCCTGGGATGAAATATCTCCATTTGCATTTTACACTCTGCATTTTCCCGTTTCATCATAAATATCGATAAAACTTGAACAAAACCTATGTGCAGTCGTTTCCGTGCTGGAGCTAAAATATGTTGGAGCAAACCTCAATGACGAGGTTATTGCCGCTAAACAACTTGACACAAGCTCATATTCTTTGTCTACGTACTGTTTTAAGGGCTCTTTTTAATGACTACTGGCATTGTGAATGAATGAATTCCGGTTTGACTAGTTATTAAAGAGCATCATAACTATTTAAATTTCCGGGTAATAACAGAGCTTGGAGGAAAAGAAAGCACCTTTTGATGATGATGATTATGACGGTTAACGCTCACCATTCAGAAATCCAATAAACACTAAAAACCTCGCTTTTTATTACACCTCAAAAATTGGTGACAGGCATGGGTTGTGAGGATGAGCCATAATATAGCATCCCATTCCATTTTCTTCTTTCCTTCCCCATCAACATTGCTAACGCACACATAAATTTGTTATGTTGGAGAGAAAAACGAGCCCGTTTAAATTTTAAATGGACACCCAGCAGATTTTTTTTTGTTTCGGGAAACGAAATGACAGAGAGAATATGGGTGTAATAATATGTAGCATAATGTTATTTTCCAGAAGGAACTGCATTTTCCGTCGTCACACTCCTATTTTATTTAGAGCTGTTCCGCTTCCAACTCTGTTCCGGATGGACAGTTTTAGGTATAAATACATCGGAGATGACGGGCCATAAAAATCCAATCTAATACGTCCACCACCAGCAGTAAAATAAAAAACGAACCTGCCATTACACATCTCTCCTTTGTGAACAGAGAGGAAAAACGGTTGGGAAGAACTGAAGGAAATAAATTGACAATTATATAGCTCTACTCCCCTTTCCCTGTGGCTAGACACATTTTCTTTAGTTCACAACCAACCAAACCAGACCACACACAACACAATATACAGACATACCTCTCTACCACCTACATAGATATATGCACATGGCCAACAGCAGTAACAGTTGAAGAACCCGTAAAAACTTTCTTGGAAGAAAGCAGTCAAACTGACATGACTAGTAGTTTTATATACAAAAATGTACTTTGTCTTCCTCTTTTATTCCCTTCCGATATGCTACACATATTTTGTAATGAAGGTTTTGTCTTGCACGCACACAAAAAGACTAACCATGTGCTGGAACTATTATCATTATTGCCTTGCGACGACTTCTCTATTATCAGATGAATGAACGTCATCTCAATCTCGATCCAAGTTCCATTGTACTTTGAGCATGTAAAGAGACCGTGCGGCGGCTTTGATAGTTCTCACAATAGCGACAATAACACAGAAATGAAAATGATGATGGGGATGATGACGGGAGTCGTAAGTAGCGATGTGATGTGATGAGCAAGATCGTTACCATCAATAAGTCCAACTAACAAATTTTCAAACAACCGATGCAATGCACTGGTCGCCCTTAATGCAGTGGCTTGCTTTTGGCAGAAAGAAGGGAGGAAAAGTAACCGTGCTACAAGCAATAATTGACCAATTTATATGTTTCCCCTCAAGAACTTGTAGTAAAAGTATAAATGGGGAATGCTACTTGAACTTTGCTCGTTTTTATTTGAAGAAAAACATTTCGAATTGAAGACAAAAGAGGGAAGAAAATTTTCCAGACTTTTTTATGTCTTTCTTTACTCTACCATATTATCAACGTGGAGGAGGAGGAGAAAACTCAAGTTATTTGCCAAAGACAATACTCAACAAAGTTCGTTAGCGTGGCGGAGCTCTCAACTTTCTTAAATATGAATGAGCTTTTGTGGTGATAGGACGTAATATAATAGCTTTTGTCTTTCCTCTTCTTTCCATTCATTACTCAATATAAACAATGGGGAAAGTGTTTGGTTGCGGCCTTTCCTGCTACCGCTCCATCAGTCAGTTTTACCAAGAATTCATATCAATATGATGGTCATAAATCGATTGTTATCGGATACGAAAATTGGGAAATATATGTGTAATTAAGACGACCAAAATAATTAAATCAACTTAACCAACATATAGCAGAGGCAGGTTAATGCTATGTATTTAAAGGCTGTCTATATTTATAACACTGGTGGAGTTTGGTGGCTTCCTTTGACTCATAAAAAATTATAAAGACTAGGCAATAGTAATAAGTTACAACTAATAACTGTATTCTTGGTTATATTTGACGTTATCATTTATATGCAATGAATTCGCGTATATTTTCTTATTTGTAGAAGTGTGACGTCTGCGTAAAAATGAAACACTATGCGAAATATTGTGAATCAGTACAGGTCCGATACGTTTCTCCGATACGAATACTTAATACGCACATGGGTTTTTCCCATGCGCTGGAAGCGAGGTAGATAGAAAGTTATGAAAAATTATCTGCATCCTGTAATTACCTAGATTGGAAATAGCCTGTTGGAATACTGAAAATTTCTCTTCGAGAAAAAAAACTTTTACTGTACTTTTACTTATGTATTCAAGGTGTTTTTATCAACGATATTGCTATGCCATATACTTGCGTACGTATACATATAGGTGTGTGGACAGATTGCATGTCAAAATCCATTCAAATAAAAAACCACATTCATAAACGCAACCATAGCGTTTCAACTTCCTCCTTGTGCGTTGAGTAAAACGATATATGAAAGTTCACTGAGAAACTAGCAGTTCAATGGCGAGCTGACTGATGTCTTGTAGATTTTTTAGATTTATTAAGAAACCTCCAGTAAATTACTGTGGACTTGGACTAGATTGGAACGGAAGGGTAGAACTATATTAGAAAGTGCACACAATTGTAACACACAGAGACCAAGACTGGATTGGTTTTTTTCTATTAAGTAAAGTTGATGGTAGCGAAGGCATGTCAGTTTTTGAGAGTTTTGTTTCAATGCTACAATAACCACGTATGTGCGAGTGAATACATACATTAGAGGCGAAACTTTTGATTTGGGATTGGCACTGGAAGTTGCTCCCGTGGATTCCAGTTAAATTTAAGTGATGCGTGCAGTCATGAGAAAGCTCTCATATGTACTTTTCCATTAAGATCGATAGACAAACAGTAATAAAGTTGGTGGTTGGGTTTGGCGGCCTGATAAACCTTTCCATGTACGGAAAACTAACTAGAAAGAGAAGCATTTTATTTCAGATGAAAAAATGAAAACTCCCATTGAATTTCAGACTAATAAAATGCGTACACTTCCTTTCTGCTTTTTTGTCGCGTCCCACAGGCAGCAGTTTGTTTATTATCTTGATTAAAGTACGAAACCTGTAGGCAATTTCCTCGTGAACCAATTTCATCATTTTTTGTTGAAATTTGAAACTGAAGTTTCAGTAGGAGTATTCTTTACTCGGGGAAACAAACTCGGTTTTAGTCCCAATTTTTAATCTTTTTGCATAGCAGTCGATCCTTTCATTCCGATTTTGCGAGTTTGAAGTAGATCAAGGAAACCAGTTTTCTATGCCTGACGGCATAATTGTAGATAAAGCCCAAAGATATTTTTCCCTGTTGAAAGTAAACACTTTTCAGTTGACTTTCATCCACTCACTTTCATTTCCTCCCACAAAGAAAGTCGGTCAAGAGAAAATTTGTTTTATGCAACGAATCAAAGCCGCTATAAATATTTGGCGTGGGCTATAGAAATTCAAGAAATCCATTTTGGTGGTCACGTTTTTTTCACGCCGTGTGGTGATTGGGTTCTAAAAAGCTTATTACAAGACATTTTGCATATTTGATCAAATCAGACTAACTAACTAGTGGAACAAAACTAAAAAATTCATAAGCAACTTTGCCCAAAATGCCTACCATTTTAAATTGAATAGGAAAAGACCCTCCCCACACCTATTCAAAAAAAGAGGAGCTCTATAATATAGTTAGCAAGAGTGGGGTTGGGTTGGCAGGGCTTAAAATGTAAGGCGCATTGCAAAAAAATGAATTTTTTATACTTCTTGTTTTTCCTATCATTTCCCTTTCTTTGTTCTCCACTATTTTTGGTATGGAAAGTTTACAACGAAATGGATTAAGCTTTGTGCTCCTTCCAATTTATGCCAATGCCATGCTTTTTGCTTTGACATTTTGTTTTTCCCGGACGCAATAATGCCCGCCTATGAATATGATTTACGGGAAGTATTTGATTTTTTTTCCTTTTTATTCTTTTTGAAGAAATTGCTTTCGTTTCTTCCCATTTCCACAAATTTCTTTGGGTGGTTCGTCTTTCTGATTTTTTGCCAGTTTTGTTCTCAATTGCTTTTTTCCTCGCTTTGTTTTCCACGAAAACCACCGAAGCCTTCAATGCTCGTGATGGGATGTGCCTTCAACAGTGAAAGCAAATATCAAGTTATAGAGCAAACTGTTGTCTGCAGCACAAGCTTTTCCTTCATGCATAATATATGTGTGCATATCACAAAACTCTTGTTGAAAATTTCCACAGTATTTCTGATGCAATCAGCAAAAAAATCCTTTGACTTTCTTTGTATCCAATTGATGTGACTAGTTTGGAGAAAGAGGCCAGTCAGAACAGTTTTTTGTGCTACTCTTGCAAAAATATTTCCAGCTAAGTTGTTGCGAACACGCCACATTTTTATTGGTGTAAATTGTACATTGAGAAACATGAAGAGTATGAATGAGCACATGAATTTCCTGGAGAAAATGGTACTTACCTTGGACAATACAAAGAAGTGCTATGGAGAGGAGGACCGGGTGACTCAGTCCAAGATGTCGGCAACCATCTTTTCGAAGAGTAGAAGGGAGAAGGAGAGGCAAAAGGCGACCTCTCCACTGTCGCATGGCCGATCGCACTTGTTTGACTCATCGACCGAACACAGGAGTCGGTCGGCCTGAAATAGGCCAACCATCTTCACCAACCATTATCTGTAAAAATCACAAGAGAAAATATATTTTTAGACTTTTAATTTAAGCAAATATCAAGACACACTCAAGGCACTTTCTGCACTCGAACTCGAAGCTATTTTTAGTAGTTCCAAAGTCATTGCTATAAGCTCTTAGCGATATTATCAAAAGTAACCACAAGAAAGAGTGACAGCTACTGCAATAAAATGTGAAACCTTGAGGAATGAGTGATCAATGTTGAATGTGAAAGAATTATGTACATTATGCATTAGCCATGTTTCATATTACATTATCATAATATTCCATGCTATTTTTATTATCGCTGCTATCGTTTTCATACAAAATGCTACTACACACTTTCACCATCCAAACAACAATAATTCAAACGGGCGACGCAACTCTGACTTGTATACACTGTCGACGACTCATGCCAACTGAGCTAACACGAGTTGAGAAAAGAGCCAAGGAAAAAGGGCAAACATTTAGCATTCATCTTTCTTCTCGGTTGACGTCCATTATTCATACGAGAAATCTAACAAAAAAAAACCTTCACCAGCAAAAATCTAATATAATATACGCTGCAAACACAAACTGGTCTAATGCATTTTCGTCGTGTGTGCAAAACTTTTTCTATTCTTCGTTCTCCTCCAGCCCAGTGAGCGCCTATGTTTATACACGAGTGAATGTGAATGATGATCGAGGAAGCGGAAGTAGTATGGGTTGTGGAGTAACAGTAACTACCGCACGTACTTCGATGGAAACATGTATCATTCGACCAGTTGCGGAATGTGAAAGGAATGCTTTTGCTGGGCTTATTTTCAATTAAGATTTCCCTTTGATAAGGCACAACTTTTTTTACTCTACCGACTTCTTTTGACTGTTATCGCGACCAGCAATATAATACAGAAGGACTATAGGAGTAAAAATCCTACCATAATATTCAATACCGACGTGGAAACCATACCGTGTCAAGTGCAGATGAATAAGCGGCTTTTCAGTTTGTTTGCAGCAAGTAGCATAATATTCTGCTAGTCTTTGGTTGACCCTTGTGGTTCTCTCCACGTAATTTACGTCATAGTCCTCTACTACTTGAGCATGAGTTTGCAAATACAGGGGTGCGATCTCACATTAAGATTGCACATATGTACGTATCACATATCACATTAGCAAAGTTACGAGCCGTAATAAGGCACTCTTTGATGGTAAGCGTAAGAGGCAAAGGTAAGTACAAATTGAGAGCCTGCTGAGACCTGTCTTTCTCAAAACCCACGTAGTATAGCAGCTTTATAGCAACATTATGGACTTGTGTACTTATCCAGGGATATTTAGCACTCTTCATTTTTATTACCAACAGGTCATTTTGAAGCGAGTGTGATGTGAATGCTGTGCTTTAGTGACAATGGCACGACATGGCATATTGCGTCAAAAAATCAGATGTTTATCTGGAATAAAACTTATTTTCTTCCCGCACGAAGTCAACAACATCATGGTCGAAATGCCACTACATTCTTGAGCTTCGCCTTTTGAAAACGTCTTGTCCGTTCCGTCTCACTGGTTATGAATGAACAACTGCCATGTGAAAATTAAGTGACTGTGTGTTTACACATTTTAATAGCAACACGTATCAAACAAAAAATTATGTTGGGGATTTGGATAGAAGGATGCAATGTTAATGAAATGGCTACATTCATATTTATACTCCCTGCTGCTCCTAATCTCAAAATCAGTCAGCGTATCGTCTTTCATGTCATGCTGCTTTGTCCAACCGAAAATATCCAAGGTGTGAATGCGCCAGCAGAGTCCTACTGTGGTCGTCAACGAACAAATCTCAAAATTCGTACTGACAAAAATAATTGCTTTTATCATCATCACTATCACTGAAAAGAATCAGTTGTGAATTTGCTTACAGATGCTTGAGAAACAACTGCGTAATGAAACAGTTGAGCCAAGACAAGACACAAAAGAGGCTGCCAAGAATGTTTCTTCAGAGCTCCAAGATTGAATGTCTCCTAACGACATTCATAAAGCACACACGCTGTTTAATCCTCCTCCTCCTTGCTAATTCCTTATGAAATTCATCTCTTTCTGGGATGCCTACTTGTCTACCTATGCAAACGAGTTATTATTATTAAGCATGGAATATGTACAATATAATATGCCAACTGTACGGAAAGAATGTTGCAACAGATGTGAAGCCAGCAGCTTGTTAGTCACCAGCGGAAGACTAAAAAAGTCATGAATACTGTGCCAGTCCGTCCAGGTCCAAAGACTTTAATTAGTCGCCAAAATTTTAATTATTAAAAAACAAAGGAGAGGGCTTCACGGCACCCTCCTCTTTCTCAAGCTTCCTACTCCTGCTATTCTTTCGCAGTATTATTAGCAAAGTCTGGAAAGGAAGCTAAAGTCAGCCTAAAAGTTGCCTATGTTTTTGAACTAGTGTATTGTGTACAAAAGGGATTTGTTCCGAGTTCAGGTATGACACGTACATAAAGAGAAAATAAAATGGTGAAACCAGGAAGTTGGAAACTGGAGTATAATTTTCTTAAATGTATGTATTTGTATACACGTAGGAAATATGCATATGAGCTGAGAGTTGCTGCTTTCACTCTTCCCATAGGTTTTGTTCTTTTGGAGGAAAAAGATGCAATTAAAATGGTGAAAGATATGGCGAAACAAATATGGTAGCAGGTAATTAGACAGGTTTATTACTTTGCTTGACTTGAGCCATTTCATTTACAGCCCTGTTCTCTTATGAAAACTACAAGGAGCAAAAATAAAACTGACTTTGCACACGACTTATGAGCTTTTCCGTGTTCTTTGAAGAAAATGCCATTCCCATAGAAAAACAAAGCTGAACAAGCACAACGACATTCTTCCCTGCTACTCGGCTTGTTTGTGTTGGTATCATGTACTCAACTAATACGGAACTCTACTCGTCTACATGTACACATACCTAAATGATTATGCCATGCTGTAATTTTCGGTACTTAAGTACGAAGCTCTTTTTATTCTCGTGCTTTTGCCATAAAGTGGGGAGAAGTGCTGGGATGGCGAAATGGCATTGTTCGCGATGGAATTTCCAGAACTCAAAATAAATGCTGAACATTATGATTGTATTTTGGAGTAGTTGCAAGAGGAGAGAGATTAAAAAAGCATACATATGAGCATTAAATGCTTTCTCCTTTTTATAGTCATGTTTTTGTATATTTTCGCATGCTGCAAAGAGAGAGTGAGACCGACAGAACAAAAACTACAACGGTCTAATTTGTATTGTTGTATTTTACAAAGGTGAAAGAAAGGAAGGAACTCGCGTCACTTCGCAAACAGAGACTGTTGACTGCTCAACGCATAAATAGAGAGATGGGAGCAAATGTCAACTGCAGACGTAAAAATTTTTTTAAGAAGAAAAATAAAATGGAATTGTTTTCAATACAAAATTCTATTTGAACTGGCACTCCGTTATGATTCGTACCTACTTTTTTTATGGTGTACCGTCTAACTCGTCTGTCTGTTTGGGGGCTGCTTCCAATTCCAATGCGATGTCGTGATCAACTATATTTTTTTGTGAAGGGAAAAGATATAAAACGGGAATGAGACCCGCCTATTCAATGTTTTCCAACTTCAAACGAGAACTGCAGACTCCCAACTTTCACTGACAAGCTGCTCAGAGACGGAGAGTCAGAGTCGTCGTGGTGCTGGCGTGGCAGTAAATCTTTTTGGCTAGGATAGCGCGGAATCAACAAGAAATACATAAATTGTGGCGATAAAAAGAATGATTTTTGCATCAACTATAACAGCAACTGTTTCCATCCAGAGCTCAGCTTGTGTCCTATCAAATTTGCTAGCTCGAATGATATAAATCATCTCAACTGAAATGGAAAGTTTCAAATCTTTGACAATCATTTCACTTTCAAACAAAAGGCAATCATCACCATCATCAGCTTAACCAGCATACTTTCTTCTTCCTTAATGATTTAATTGGTGTTTGATGTGCAGGTTAAGTATTCAGAAAGTAAAATATTAAAACTTTCCCTAACTGCAGCTGCTGCAACCCTCCTCAAAGAAAGCAAATTAGTTGAAGCCACCACCGCCACCCACACAAAAATTTCATCTTAATTATCTACTTTCCCTTCCATCCATTTTCACCATATACTATATCATGTGGACTGACAAATGGTACATAACCATAACTAATGACTCTCCGTGAGCATTTTCCCCCTTTGCCTTATTTCATTAATTTTATATAAAACACAGGCTAGTGCATCTATATCCATATATTTCGCGGTATTTCAAACCATAAGGTATTAGTAGCAGGGCTGGCGGCTTCTTACGTGGCGTGGTAAAAGGAGGATGTGGTTTAATTTGGTTGTGTACGGTACACTATTTTTTCTTGTCTTGTTTATCAAGGGCCAAGCCATGAGGCTCCTCTTAAAAAATTAGACAAGAGAAAAATTTGGAACATTCCTTGCTCTTTGTCAAACGATGCATATCCTCATTATTAGCAGTCTTCTTTAGTGCTCCTAATATTGTGGGGAAGAAGAAGAGCTTCTCATGGTGACGTGACGGGGAGTGTATAGGAGGAAATGCCAAGGATAAAAAATAATATGCACCCTGTGGGACGTGAAAAAAGGAACAAAGCAAGCATGTCGATGAATAAAAAGATATAAGTATAATATATCCCTTTGTATCATTATTATAAGCTATTATGTAAAGTATAAAAATATCCTAGACAAATAAAGTGTATTATAAAAAAGGAGAGAGAAAAGGATTTCGTCTTGCTCAGTGAAATGAAGTGCTTTTCATCGTGTGAGGCTTCTGAGTTGTGAGAGGTAGTCTCATTATCGCATGTTCTAAAGCTAATGGAAAAGCTTGTTGTTTACTTTACTGCTTTCTCTTTCAGAATAGTCGACAACCAGAGCATGCATGTAGATGGGCTTGTCTTGTCCCTGTACGTTATTAGAACGGAAAAGGAAGAGCTGCACTTAATGGATGCATATTTATGTATTCTTTCTCTGTTATACTGCTGTGTGCATAAAAGGAATACTTTTTTAAAGTTTTTAAATCCCCCTTGAGACCATTTTTACTGCTGCTTTTTTCGTTTCCTCTCTCTCTCTTCTTGGAAAAAGAGGTTGGTTGAGATATGAGAAGTTAAATATGGATGTTTTACATGCATGCATAGAATACCAAGTTCTTCTTGCGTAATAAAATGATGATGTGAGTTGAGTTGATGTGACGTTTAAAATCAGAATCATCAAAAGAGACTGAAGGCAGTTGTGTGCTAATTCCATTCACACAAATTAATGTTTCCATCAGCAATCCTTTCATCACCGTAATAGTTGGAATGGGATGAGTTGAAAGTTGATCGGAGCACAAAAGCTTGTTACAAATACAGTTCAAATAAAGCATCAGAACTGCAAGGACGAGAATGTAAATGAAACTTTGAGGAAAATGAATGAAAGCACTGACTTTTGAAGGAAATACCATGTCAAATGCGATGCAGCAGAGATTATTTGAATGAAGCTGTAGATGACTTGACTTGAACATGGTTGTGTCGACCCGCTCGTTTTTGTTCTCAGAAGACCGTTTACAGGACAAAAGTGGGAATTGACGGGTTTACTAGAGAGTCAAGCCAAGATTGAAGAAGATGTGGATCATTTTCTAGTGAAGCATATTACTTATTCTCTTTAGAAATGCTGGTGCAGGTTATCATCATTGCCGTTATGTACCAAAAGAACACACACAGTGAGGAATAAAATGATGTGTTCAAGTCAAGAGTGAGATAGCATACGAGAGAAAAATCAATCTGCTTTAAAATTCCGAGCACGAGGCTCGTTTCATATTAGACGGCTAACGACCACCGCCATATAACTTGCTGGTTCTTGACGTCCATATTCTACTCGAGTCGGCGAGTATAAAATACGAATAGTGTGGTTTGGCTGAGTGACTCACTTGATTCGGAAAGAATGCAGGGAACAACGATGGAAAGGGAAAGTGGCGGAGTATACGATATGATGATAGTCATTCTTTTTCTTGGAAATATTTTTGGAACGATTCTATAATACAAATACTAGCACTCACCACAAACACTTTTTTGAAGCTCAAATAATATCGACAGATTTTTAGAAAGATGTGATGTCGAGTCTCTACGTCCATTTCAATTTTCATTGATGGAGAAATACAATGCACTGATTCTAGATTATAATATTGTTCTTCCTCCTCTTACCTATGTATATAAATAAATGCAAATAGAAATTATAAATTTAAATAATGACGCCAACTTCAAACAATATACAAATATTGTAAGCTTTAGTCCCAAAATTAACACCAAAACGTTACTGAGAACTTTTGAACGGAATTAGAGACAATGATCTTTTATCTACGTATAACTCTGACAGAGTCAGTAAGTCAAATTTTGTTAATGATAATAAACGGAATCAATCAGACACACTGGCTGACTTTGGTTCCTTTTGATTCCCATTTCTCATTATTATAGACAGACAATCCCAGATAATCTTCCTAAAAGTATGTCACTTGAACTCCGACAGTTCTAGTTGGAATCCAATTATCAATTGCAATTTGGGAAACCCGCCCTGCTTCCAAAGATACAATACTAATGACTCCCAAATTTTGTGTGAAGACACTACACTACTTTCCTTCCTCCCTGTTTTAATATACCTGTCCATCAGAACCACTTTGTGAGTCGTTCCTGACGAGAAGCAGATGTATCCCCAAAACCCAAACCATTTCCTTCCCGACTCCACTCCCGTTTCGAGTGCACTACTTTATCAATTACAATTTTGTCTGTTTGATACACAGGAGATGCTCTTGGGATATGAGACTAATTAGTCGGCCTAATGATTGCCAGCCATTTTCTTTGTCTCTTGTTAGAGAAAACAAGGAAGGGTGTGCCACTCCACCATGCCATAACATACCGCCACTATCATCCTCATCAAGAGCATTTTTATGTTTCCATGTATGAATTCGTCTATCGACCAAACCAACACATCAGATGCCTGTACACATCAGGCCTCGAGCTTCTCTTGTAAACTTTTTTGTGTACTAGATCATCAGTAATGATGATCACCATAATCATCAAGATATGCATACACATTTCATGTATTCCCCTTAGAAATTTCAAAAAGGTGTATTTCATGTCAGCCTGCAGCTCCCGGTCCCTTCCATGCGCTGGTGTTGATGAATGGATCTTACTAATTATTTCCCCTCTATCTCCCCCGTGAGTTTTCATTTCTTTCTTTTTATTACAACGTGCGTCTTTCTCCCCTCCACAAAATATAGAATTGCTGATATTTTCCCCAACATTCCATCAAGGAATCCGGCATTATAATCTCTAAGCTTGATCTTTCAGAGAACATCGAGTATTTCCTCCACAGAATCTTCTCTTAATTTGTCAACTAATATCGATATATTGCTGGAGGCTAGAACTAACACCCTGCCCCAAATAAATTCTTCCTTTTCGTTGATAGAAAAATAACGCCATTCAAGCTGCGTTCCGTAAGTTCTCTCAGAATTGGTTACCGCCCCCCCCTTTCATCGTTGGAGGTGTATCCAGATTCATAATAAGTCTACCATCGCTATACATTGTAACACCACTTCCTGATTGAGGTATATGAAGGTATGCGGAAGAGACTGTGTATTCGCGGCACTCGTAAACAATTGCACTGATCGCGTCTATCTAGCACTATTTGCATTCGCTACACAACAATCTCTCTGTACAACGAGAAAATTATTGATTCAATAGATAATGGAGGAGATATAATATATACTCAATGGAGATAACGCATGATCTTGGCACGTTAAGCGCTTGCACCTACTACTATGCCCTTCATATATCGAGCATGAATAACAAGGAAAGAACGAATTGTGGAGGAAGGTGCGAGTGGGAAATTAACTAGTCGTATCTGCGCGGCTGAACCGGCCTCAGAGTATAAAGAGAGACAATTGGGTCTTTGACTTATAGATATCGCGCTTATCTCTGGCTTATCAGGGGAATAAGCTGAGATAGCTCCGATATGTTTCACAATCTTTGTATATCAGATGTATTCTTGATTATAAGGACACGGCACATTGGATATCCCACAGATAGAGATACTACGAGAGGATGTACAAATGCAGGCCACTTTTGCAGAATTTTGAGTTTATGGATGATCGATAGTTTCTCAAAGTCAACCAGGTTCTCCTGCTGGCGTATTCAGGTAGAAGCCACCCACCGAATGGCCATACCAATAGAAATGAGAATAGACGGGGTTCAGAAAGAAGTATTTGGATTGAAGGAGGAAGAGTAAAAATAACATTCATTTTATTCTTATAATATTATATACTCGGACGATGAAATGCTTGTTAAGCTCACATTACAGAAGTATATGGGAAGTTGAAGAGATTTCTATTAGCCTGAAAGCTAACTAACTTAGCTTGGCGGAGGAAGTACATGCTAAAGTAAACTAAAGCAATGTAAGTTGAACCACAAAAACTTACACTTCCTCCAACTCTCAAGGAGCAACCTCAGCCAAACAAGGCCATTTGAATGCATGGAAAGGAAGAAAAAATGTTTGTTGGAATGAGCTCCACAGAGAAGGATTTCATTTGGCTTATATTGGAAATGAAAGGGAGTTGGAATGGGAAGGCATTTCGTCTCTCTTGCTTTTGCATGAATGAATGAAAGGAAAAAGGAACCTTTGGATTTTTTTCCCTTCAAACCAACTTTCACTAACGAAGAAATAATACTTGCCGAGAGATATACTCTGCCTATAGACTTATACACATAGCTAATGCAACGTAACGTAACGTGATGTACACACTTGTTTGAAATAGTGTAGAAGTCGTGGAGTTGGTGGGCTGGGGATGAAAAATGGAGAGAAGAAAAGAAAAAGGAGGAAAGGGATGGTGTGCTCTGCTCTGCTATGGTTTGGGAGAGTGAAACCACTTCGTTACGCATCAGGAAAGCACAAACCAATTATCTAGGATTCCACAAGGAAATCTTTTATAGTTTTGGCTCAAGTAACTCCACATTTACTCGATTGCCTTCGACTACGCTCCACACATACAGCCTACGACATCATTATTATGCCAATCTAAACCAAAGGAAATTCATTCTTATTTTTCTTCGCCATCGCCATCATCATCATCAGCATTCCTTTACATTAAGGTGATGTGGTATAGTCAGCAAATTTCTGAGTTTCATTCAGCTTTGCTTTGGATTGGCTAAAGATGCATTTGTATTTCGTATACATATCCTTCTTTTTCATTTGATCTCCACTAAAACCTAGCTCAAATCAGAAAAGTCGACTGTCGATTACAAATAATATTCCAGATGACAAAATCCCGTTCCAACACAAATGCGTGGACTGGAGTTTAATGATAGCTTGCATTTTTAGTCTCTCTTTTAGTTAAGCTCAACAAAAAGGGATAAATAATCTCAACGCCTCAATTTAACGTGCCCAAGCACGTCCCTGAAAATTACACGTTTTGAAACTACCACTGGGCTAAAAGAGGATTGGGAAACGGCAGGCAAAAAAGTATGACAAGACATGACACGATGATTACGACTACAACAAGATGCACAAAGGTTGTACCTTCCAAAATAAATGAAACTGAGCCAGGACCAGTAACGACCGGCACACGTCTCCCTCAAATCTGTAAAAAAAAGTTTGGTGTTGCGTTGCATGTCTTGTTCTCTTCTCTCAAAAAGTTTTGAAGGTAAAGTTCCATGAATTTGTCTGATTATGTCACTTTATATTTCTACATCTCATAATGGTGATCCCAGACAAGGATAAGGAGAGAGGGAAAAGAAAAACTTTTTGTTGCAGTTTCTTGTTCCTCTCATTTTCTTCCCTTCTATTTACTTTTTCCCCTTTCTCATGTCGCGTCCTCATATACTTATCTAAATATCTCTTTAAAGTTAAGCTTTTTGGCGTGCGGGATCCCTCTCCTCTAAGCTGTGAACTTCTTTTGAAATGATGCGACAGAGGAGTAGCATAGGGATTTAGGAGAGTGCCCAACTACTACTACTACTACTACTACTATGGTTGTTGAGGCTTATTTCGTAAAGTAATGTAAAGTACGTGAGTTATACATGAAAATATTTTAAGGGAAAGTTTAGAAAGTGAAAACGACATTGAGTGGAGAGTTGTGGGGGTAAAGGCTTTACGAGAGAGGAGGATATGGTGATCGTGGATTGAAGATATTGTGTACAGAGTTCTTTACAAGAAAAGAGAGAGTAAGTCCAAGTTTTTAGCACGACAAAGCACACAACCCCCACTCTTTCTCTCCTGTATATTCAGACTAGTCAAGTGTTGCTTCTTGTTAGACCTCTCTCTCACTCAAAGTCTCTTGAGAAATCAACAACTTTCTCCGTCGAAAATTAACTTGATACATATTTCCCTTTCTTTTTCATGGAAAACGGAGTACAAAGTGTAGGGATCTTCTTGAGATCTGGTTAGACTTTTTTTGGGGAGGGAAAGAAAATTCTTTAAAACCTCCATGAATCGTGTTAAATGCAGTTTGACTGGAAGGGATTTTGAAGAGAGTGTGTACGTGTGTGCATGTTTGCATGCTGCAAGTAAAGCCTGATGTGCATACTCTATCTAAAGTACCGAAATAGGAAAGTACAAGAGTATAATAATGAAATTATGGACATTGCTTGCGAGACAAAGGCGGAATACGGAAATATTAAATTTTGAAGTCGAACTTATTGACACTCAGTCACTGTCGGCGAAAACAAAAATCAGAAAACGCACTCTAACCAATAAAGCATAAAATGCTGACTAATTTATTTCTCAGAATAATAATAAACTCGGGAAAAGGTCAACTAGACAGCTGCCTACGTAAATTTATAGAAACGTTCTATGGAACTACAAATTGTTGTTATTTTTGGAGTACCATAATTTTTTCCGGGTAGTGCCTTGACGTAAAGCGGGACCACCTAGATGTTCCCATATTTAACTTTTCCGAGAGAGCTAGAACAAACGTTGAGAAAATTGAGTTTGCTAAATGAGTAAATATTTCTGATTCCACGTAAATACAATGTACCCAAAGTGCTTTCACTGGTAATTTTTATGCTTATGCCGTATATAACCAATTGAATGTATCTACTTAAACGTATATTATAAAACTGTAAATATTTTAAATATATGCACCAAAATGCAACATTCTGTATTGGCTCAATTCACTTTTCCCTTTTGGATAAATAAGCAATTACTCCATAATTTCCAATGTACATAAATATTTTTTGTTTGTCAAACTCCAAATATCCATATCTAAATAAAGTGCTTTGCGCTAAACTCGCGTCGGAGCTGGTGAGCTAGGTGGGTATTTTGTAATTGAAGCCAGAAAGTGCAAAGCTCACCATCCATCATCATCATTATTATCATCATGCCAAGGATAAAATAGGATTTTTCATAACCTTACACAAACATGCACAATTCTCGTCATTCTTTTTCACTTTACTCACTCATTCGTTCTCATTCTCGAGGAATATAATCTCTTTCTCCTTTTTGTAGCTTTCTCCATCCAACCCAAACAATGCGAGCTTCTCTCCATGTAACACCAACAGCAATCAATTCTGACAAGGATGGAAGACAAAAATATCTGCCTACTTTCATATTACACAGCAGTAGTGCTTGATTGTTCGCTCACAAAACAAAATAAATTGCACAAATACCTCTCTGTATACTCTGAAAATCATCTCGATCATTACATTCTAGGAAAACGTGAACGAGTGGAATATATTGATATCGATTGTGACAATCATCTCATTCGCTGTTTGTTTACTATGCACTTTTACTTTTTCGCTTTCTAATCAGTCAATCTAAAATATTTTGTCATTTCCCCGCTTTCCCTATAATATATACATATTATTTTCTGTAGCAGTAGAAATCTCTAGAGTCAGCAAAACTTCATTCAAAAAATAATCGTCGATTTTTCTCTCGAAAGAATAGAACTAACTTGTTCCTGGGAAAAGAGTTAACGAGAATTTTTTTGGTCTTTTCAAGTCTTCATCGTCTTTCAGTCTTTCCTGTGTGCCTCACTAATTTGATGATGATAGGGAGTTGACAACTATCATCGATTCTTGTTCCTGATTTTCATCGAAAATGTTACCATCAACTATCTCTCAGTTTGCACTTCAATCACAGATGAAAACAACAAGAACAATGTTCCAGGAACAGCTAAGCAGATTGAATTCAGGTGAAATAGAATGAGCGTAGCAAACCTAGCCTGTAATAGGGATGAAAGGCCTATCATTTCTTTCCTGTTTGTTTGAAAGCATTCAAAAGAAAGTCTATTAATTAGATCGTGAAATAAAGCGGAAAGGGGCCGATTTCACAGTTGAGTGAGCACATATAATATCATTTATTAATTTCCATTTGACGTGCTCTATTTCCCATCGTTTTTTATATTTCGCAACCAATCCACCCATATAATAGTTTGAATGAATGCAAGTTGCTATCTCATCGGAGTTGAGCTGTCAAATTTTTAACGAATTTAAATACGCACATGTTACGCTACCCCTGATGATTGCTTTCAAGAGCGTCACTCTGCTTTATCTTTTTATCAGCCAGAGCTCAGTTCCACAACGTGATACTTCCACTCATGTGGAGCTAATAGTCAGAAACATTTATTTGTGGGACGATCCTCAATAAAATATGTGAAACTGGAGGATGAGCTTTATTACCAGAGGAATAGTGGAAAAATACTTGAAAAACATGCAAAACATTTATGGGCAAGATCGCAAATCAAGTCTAAAAGCATTTTATGTAGATATTCCCCTCGGTTGCTGGAAAAGAATATCATGAAAAATATCTGGGAGTGTTTCCTCTGCTCCTTTTTCTATACTGGCATGTTAGAAACGAACGAGTGATTTGTTCCACTCGCCAGACCAGTTCTTTTAATGTTGTACTACGTTATATATGGTATGGCAGCCCTCACTCTCACATCATCCCATCAGATTTAATTACCCGGAAACATCCAGCAAGGACGATTTAATGCACATGCTTCCTCCATAATAATGCATGCGTTTCCTTTCTCTTCTCTCCTAAAGTTTGTGATGTGATGGGCGCGCACACGTTGGATGCTTGCTTTTCGTAACATCTTGCACTAAAAGAGAAAGTTTTTATACCGTGAAAAAATTAAATGTGAATGATGCAGCAAAGCAACGTGAACCAAGTCTTGGAATGGTTTCCAGGAACAAGCATATTATTATTGCTGGGATGCGAGGAGAGCACGATTTACCGGATGTTGCAACGAAATGATGATGACAAGATGAGGTATGTAGATAGGCATTAGTAAAAATAGTAGGGGCTTTATGGATCCAATCTCCCATTATTTGCTTTGGAAATGTGAAAATAATTCTAGCCCGTTTGTACCTACGTGTCCGTTCTCTGGTCCATCTAAACTGTTTTGAATGTTCACAATGATCCCATGAATGATTTTCAACCGTATTCATAGTTTACATTACTTTCATTGATTGAGACTGTACGTGACTGTTTTTCAGTGGGTGTTGTTTGAATATTGAAGTAGTTTTAGTTGTGATATCTAATCCGCTGTATATAAGACGGAAGGAAATGGGAGAGCAATATTTTTCTCTCTTATCTCACCTGATGGAATGACAATGTCTATTTCAAGTAATACTAGGCAATATTGTTCTGTTTATCGCTGAATCATAATCAGTTTTATTTACTTTTTAATTTCCCGTGCTTCCTCAAATTTACCTATGAAATTATTTAAAAAATTAATCTACACATTTGCTCAAACTTGGTGTCAAAATTGTTCCAAGGTTTTCTGCATAATTTCTAAATAACGTAACAAATTTAGTTGGATCGTCATCAATATAGACCTTGTCACGTGGAACGGGCAGGAAGAAGAATGATGACGAAACCGTAAAAAACTACTCCCTAAGCTGCAAAGTATCTTCATACAAAGAGCAAACAACCAAACCAGCAGGAATTTATGATTCAGTGAAAGTGCTCGTTTCTCTCTGTCTGACGTCATTGGTGATGCTGGTAATGCCAAATGGCACAATGTACCAGACGAAAGAGTAATTTTTCAAGTACGCACAAAGGCAAGTCAAGGTTCGCATACCATCCCATCTTTCTCCGATCCAGTTCATAGCTGCCTAGAAAGAAAAGGTTCTATATTGGATGAAACCCTTTTCATTTTCACTCCAGCTAGTTTTTGCTTCCTCCGGGGGAAAAATGTGCAACATGGCGGTTATTATTTCGTCGGACCATCCTTTAGAAAAGCTTGTATTGTATGGTAGCAGCTTAACAGGATATATCCCTCTTTGACAAGGCTACATATTATTATACGGGTTGTTTAGCAATGACACGTGTGTGTCTGGAGCTCTTATAATGATTTGAGTTTATGGGATGATGCATGCATAGCCAACAGGCCGAGCTAGTGTGACTAAAGTGAAAGCACATAAAATGTATGGACGTTTTAAACCCAAAACAAAAATGTTGGCAGTGTACACCACACACACCTAACTTGGCAGCGAAGGATATGACGTCAATCGCTTTGTGCTCCGCTTGCATACCAAGTCATATAATGTGTTACGCAAACACCAAAGAGAGAGATAGTTCTTAGACAGATAACATAATTTTTCAAGAGTGGGAGACGGAGCCTTCAACTCTGCTGAACTGAGCAAAAAAAGTACCTCAGTGGAGAATAGTTTGTCTTTCCTTGCCTTGGCCTCGAGACTAATCTCTTGGAAGTGTACACTCTCGATCTCTACGCACTTTTTATGGGCGAGAGCTTTTTTTATGCTATCTATGTATGTTTCGGTTGAAGATCTATCTGATACTTAAGATGTGATGGGGAGAATGAGAATGATGATGCAATTGCTCAGCCCTCGCAGTTATTTCAGGAACATAAAGAGTTTTTAAAGGAAGCGTAAACAGAAGCAGAGCTAGATTATCAAAGAAAGAGGAGGGCCAATGACCTAGATATGCGGTGGTGTGGTGGTGCTAGACTGATGAGAAAAGTGTGTATTGCATTGTGAGCGGATTAAATGTTAAGAGCCCATCTTGGATAATATATATCTCTGATGTGGATGCGGACAATAATGGACTTGACCACAAAAGCCAAACCCGCAACGAGCAAGATGAAACCATGCGAGAAATTAAAAACAAATTTTCCTTTGTTGGAAGAAAAGAGGATTAAAAAGAAGTAAATTTAAAATCAGATACGTATTAGATATAAAATGTCCACAATCTTTATGGGTGACTTTATGGTCTCGCAAAATATTGCAGAGTTAATGCCACTCTTCTTTCATCCACTTACTGTTTCTTCCAAGAAATTGTTCACTCGCTGCTCTCCCCCTCACTTCACAAAGGATATGTCTTGCTTCTTGCCTCTCTTGACGTAAGTTAACGGACAGAATATAATGTGTGGAATGGATTGTGTGTATGAACAAAAAGGTCCATAATTTCTATTTTTAACACAAGCATCGTATTGCATTGCCACCTTCTTATAAAATGTAATGGGAGCGTGTATTGTTCAAAAAATATTATATGGGAGAAAGTCAAGTGGAAGCAGATTTTTTTTCACAAAAAGTCCATTCCATCCTCCACACCATGCATTTCTCCAATTCACTCAAGCATAAAAAGAAAATTTGCACTTTTCTTCTTTTCAAAAGGGAAAAAAGTTTATGTGAATGGAACGGGGGAAAGCACTTAAGTTGCTTGCAACTTTCTTTCTCTTTGCAAAAAAAAGGTGGAAAAGGAGAATTGTTGAGAATGAAGTCAAGTCAAGTAATAATGGTAGTGTGTAGCAGGAGCTGCTGCTGCTCCACCACTTTTTTTCAACGTTGAATGATGAATCATTGTTGGGAATAGGATCTCTCTGCAATGCTACATATTCGTGCTACATTTGCCCTACTTCTGTCCCCAGTCATGACTTGAACATTTGTCTTCCATTTTTTCTCTGCTCTTGACACACCAGAAGAGTGAGAGAGGACATGCATTCCATTCCATATCCATAATGGTACACTATTGCTGTCCCTGTCCTGTACAAGGAGCATAATGTGGCAGTCGCCAGCCACAATTTCCCCAAAAAAGAGAGAAGGAAACCTATTGAAACGTAATGATAGCGGTGTGGTCACACACTACTGAGCTAGATTTATGAATTTTTACCCAAACTCAACTGACAATTCCCTAGCTCCCATTGTTAGCTCTTTTCCCTAAACTACACATTACCTACGTAGGAATATAAAACTAGTTATTTGACTCGCCAGTCGAGTTGGATGATTGGACACTCGGATAAAAATAACCAGAAGTGTTGTTTAACCATTTATTTCCACTAACTTTATATATTAATGGTGGAGTGTTGACTTTCACCCGGTCTGGCAGTTGTCGCAGTTCGGAAAATCAATAGTTTTGAAGTGTAACCAAAATTATTGTTCCGATGAGACAAGAGATTCTGTAAAATTTGCACGAGTTTTGAGTCCCCCTGGTTTTGCATAAGCTTTCATGAATTTTTAAATAATAAAACAACCAGACATTACGTCGGCCCGATGCCTGATAGCCAATGTTTTGCGACGGAATTATTGTGAAAGATTTTATCGTACCCTGTGTCCACTCCACCCGACATGATTAATCTTTCTCAATAAATTAGTTAATGTGCTCAAAATATCCAGAAAACACAATAATTTCACCAACCCAATCCCAATAGAACATGCTGCTCTTGTTTGGACAGCTCACTTCATCAATTTCCTATTACTTACATGAAACGTATTATTTGGAAAGGAAAAATTGCTTAATTAGAGCTTAATATAGCATGTGAGTAGTGTATAAAATATTATGTTTTGGGTAATTTAGGGAAAAGCTATCAAACTTTTTCCCGGAACTCAATCAGAAGTGTATGTGTGTTAGAGAGCCCAGTTTCATTTCTTTCAGGTTGTTTGTTTCGAGGCGAAAAAGTGAGATGTGAGTGAGTAGCAACGTGAACGTCAACACAAGTTTACGACGCACTCCCATTCCCTAAATTAATGGTGTTGGTTTGTGTACATTCTACATATACATGCTCTTTGTATGGCATACATTGCATTGCGAAACATGAGAAATAACATGTGCAAGTATTCTACTACGAGTAGAGAACAAATTACCCACAAGCCAGCAGCATATTTTTCGTTTGCTTAAATAACACATGGGGTAGTGCTAAAATACACAGAGATGGAGGATGGAGATGTGTCGCAACTCAACTAACCCAGAAAACTTACATGTACGTAGATCGTATTTAACTCTCTCGGAAAGTTTTGTGTGGCTACGCAAAAACGAAAGATGTAGTATCACTATCATATCATCATTTTGGATCGTATCATCACATACCTGCAAAACTTTCACTGGGGGAAATTTATGCACCAACTTTGAACACTGCCTCTCCTCCCACTTTTGCTGAGAATGGAATAAATTCTATCTAGCAGAAAAAAGGATGCTGGAAACGCAGCTGTACCGTGACCGATATAAGACTCGTGAAAGGTCATATATAGAAACCTACTGCCACATGAATTTTATATGGGGGATGTAAGCAGTCTCATTCATTTTGGAAAACTTGGTTCATTCCAGTTTTCCAAACAAAATTCGTTAAAGATACTCAACTTTTATGGATAATGCTGATTGCAATTCCGTAGATATAACGGATGTCTGTTTTCAGCAGTTAGATGAAAAAAATACAAATTGTGCGTAAAGCCAAATTTTGTTTGCCACATGGACATTTTAATTTAGTAGTTAGTTTAGTGGCAAAGTCCTCAATTGAAATTCAATGGTTAAACATTCAAATCAAGGAAATCCTCTTGTCAGTAATGCTGACAAGGTACTTAGATTAGCATTTTCGATCAACTTTTACCTCTGACCTTTATTCAACTGTCATTGAACTTAGTTTAAAGCCAGGGCAAATAAATTGATTCAAACAAATTTCTGAATGCAAATATGCACAAAAGAATTATTGTTTCAAACAATTTTTATTTACATCTCATTTTATTGACGATGAAAGCAAACAGGGCTGCCATTTCACAATGTAGCATTATTGTGAAATGGCATCACTGTCAAACGGATATTTGATTCATTTGTTTGATTTCCATGAACATAACACCATAGGCCAGAGGCACTATCTCCGTTTATTGTTTGTTTTTAAAAGCTAAAAAAAGTTGAAAGCATATACAAAAGTACTTGTTCACTTACTGTAGTTATGTATATCGGCTATAAAAGCCTCCTTTCACGTATAAAAGTGGTGTAAAAGGGCGACACTGGTCCTCCAAACCGAAATACTTTTGTTGCTTAATTTCCGTGTCCTTCCTGAAATTGAAATAAAATAGAAAATTAATACTTTCAGCAGATTTCAGATGGTACTGATAGTTTGATGTATTCATTTGTACAGTTTCAATGATTGAGATAGACGGTAACGTCTTCATTGTTAACAGCCCACCTAGTTCAAATACAATGCTATCCTTAGCTATACCAAATGCCAAATACAAAACCACCCAGTCAAAACTTGCTCATCAATTTTTAGTTAAATGAAATGTGATGCCAGCCTATTAAATTCTAATCTCTGGCGTTATAGTGTAATCAACGATGACATTAAAAGGAACGGGATATAAATGAGAAGGCGATCAGGATTCGTGAAGGTGTGAGCCCTAGTCCAATTCATCCAATATCCAACGTGTATGAAATATTAATAATAATTTTGAAATTAAGTTTCCTTTTCCATCTCAACATTCTTCATCCACCCAAACTTTCTCACTCACATCCACATCACACCATTCTCCGACCACACCACGCACATCCTATCAAAACATTGCTAAAACTTTCTCCCAAGGAATCCTATCAAGTATCAAGTTTAAACATTAATGCTAATACGAGACCACCAGCGTGGAAAAGATAGGCTACCTGTATAAACTTCGTCTGGGTGTGTAGTGTGGCGTGGCGATAACTGCGAGAGGTATTTCCTGTGATATCGCAAAATACCTGAGTTCGTTCATCTTTCTCTCAAGTTTCAATATTAATGCTCATCCATCGATTTGTTTTTATTATGTAGATCCTGTGGCCAAAACACAACACACGAGGAAATCCTAACGATACAGAAGGAATTTTGTTTTCCCAAACTCCATCAATTTCAACCTGGAAGCTGAATATATATGAAGTAGCTATCCGAATTTTGGAGAGAAAACTCCCTCTGTAGTTTCATTTGGGTTGCCTTTGGCATCTAAAACTCATCGTCATAAGCTGCTTTCTCTTTCTCCTCTACTGTAATATGTTACTTTAACAGTTTGAAGTTGAGTAGGCGAGCAGTAGACAAAATCATGCGGCATAATGTAATATAAAGTATCACTCCACCAGTCTTTCTCCCCATGTTGAAGCAGCAGCTGTAGAGCGAGTGATAGGAAGGAAGAGTCTAGTATGTCTAGCTTCACCACAAGTTTAATTCCACTTAAACCATGCTAGAGAAGAGAGGGATGTTGATGATGATCATCCTCATCATCATCCATATCATCATCCACATGGAAAACCAAACTCGGAGTTTCCACAGTCCCACTTTCTTCCCTATCTCGAAATCACAAGCATACCTTCACTTTCATATCAGCTTCGTTGCAGGCTCAGCATCATCATCCAACCGCCACCACCACTTTGGGTTATCAAATCATCTTTGTCCTTTTCCCAGTTATACTTAACTCAGCCCATACATTACTAATACAAAACATGCCCTCAAAGTATCCACATGGCTGGTACACAAACACAAAAATCTCAATCTAGCACGGTTTACTACTCCCCTCTACCACTAGCACTAATATTATGAAAAACCGGGTCAGAATCAAAAGAGAAAACAAAGCAAACACTATACAGCTATAGATATTACTTAACTCAAAGAAAATGGATGAACAAAATTTTCCAAAAAAACAGTATGGATTTTCCTCTCATATTTATGCTTTGCAAGAACAACATTTGCAAAAGCAGCATGCAGAAAGAGGGAACTGGAGTTGAGAGAGGAAACGGAATACGTTTTAGGTAGCATGAATGAGCACACATTTTATGCTTTAGGTACACACTTTCTCCATAATATACATGAGGAAAAGCAATAATAGTATCTTTCCCGCTGTGCTCGCCACTTTCCTCAAACTGGGATGGGAATGGGAGATGCGAGAGAAAATACATTTTGTGCAATGAATGAATCAACCATCATAAAAATATTTTGGGAATGTGGATACTTATCATTATGCTATATTCTTATTTATACTTTTATGTATGATGATGGACTATTATCAATGATGTAATACGCATAAAATATGTAAATATGGGAGCAACCCAGCAACTCTCCCACTTTCTTTTGAAGACGGGGACGATATGATAGAATGGTTGATGATGGTAGTACTATAGTAAAAGAAATTTGGGGCGGGTGATGTGATGTGCCTTGGATTCGGGCTTCCCAAGCAATAAGTTTTCATTTGAGCTGAAACGAAATGTATACTTTATTTTTTGTTATGAGCTAGTTGCTCCTGTTTTTGCTGTTGTGTCCTTTCATAAATTTGGCAATAATTTATTCTCATGGTTTGCTTGGAATCACGAAAAAGAGCGTATACACTCGAGTCTTTATATCCACGAGTTATTGGCACTTGGGTTGGGGGGAATGCAAGTGGTGGAAACTTGTGGTGCTTCGGAGGATGAGCTCAAGTAATAAAACACATGAACGTTGAATACATTTAGGTGCTCATGAATGATACAAACCACAGCGATGCCGAATCTTTCAAGTAGCTAAAACATTTAATTTAGAAATAATTTGTTAAAAACGTCAAAGTTACACAAATCAAGCTTCTTGTTAATTATAAACTGGACTACGTTGTAGACCATGAATAATATGGCAAATTCGATGTATAAAAGATAAATTTGAAGGGATCAATAATTGGTAAAGAGAAGGACAGACAACTAAGTGCATACGCTGGCTTCCGCTACTTAATCACATCAATACTATGATTATTGCTTGATACATTGTATCATATAGCCGAATGGGAGAGCTTTCCGTTTGTGAATAAATATGTAGTGTTCTGTGCTGATTTCATGGGCTTGAATTGCTTTGAAGCTGCGGTGCACATCCGGTCATATCCCACACAAAATGGAAATGGAAGACAATCCTGAAGATAATATTTTTGTGGTTAAATGTGAATACTGGATTAAGGATACTGTGAAAACATAAGTATAAGACGTTATAACGCGTGGATTCAAAATGCGAAACTGCTAAACCTACATACAATATCCACTCTATATATAATACAGCGTTAGGGATGATAATAATTGTCGTAATGCAAAGTTCGAACGATATATTTGATATTATATGGCGATGGCACTGTATGTGTCGCTGCTTGCTGATGTGTACATATCAAATTATTATGGAAGAATCTCTTTTCATGATGTGATACAAGTCGTATCGTAGACGGCTTATGAAATCACCAAAGCTAACTCTAAAACACATTTGCAAGCATGCATTCAAAATGATGACTTTTATGGTGATACGATTGCGATAGTATAGAACAGAGCAATGTGGCTTTACGACAAGGGTTAAGTTTACGTTACAACGACCAAACGTGGCTGACATTATATTATGTTGTTTGTGTGCGAGTGAAAACTGCTGCTAGATGCCTTTACGAATAATAGTATTGGATGTGTTTGCTCAATGTTTTTATTACAGTTCAATACTGGACAAAGTAACCTTCAAGGGCGGCGGTTGGTTATCTTATATTTACATTGTAATTTTGTGATAAGACAGCCTACAGACACGAAAATAGTACATGCAGTCAGCAACTTTCTCTTGAAGTTAAAAGAGTCACGCTCACTTGTAAACTGGTGGATGCGCGATGCGATGTATATGCATGTATGTAACTTTTCCCAACTCCCCCGGCAGCAGATCACATCAGTTCTGTTCTGGTGGTGTGGTCATTATGAAAGCTGTCATAAAATCTGCATGGAAAGTCCTCAGAGAGATCATGTTCGAACAAACCAGGAAACGAGGCAAAATGCTTTGAAGTTGCTAAGTAGAACGTAAACCGGGGGAATTGGAATTCTTGGTAATTATTCTGCACTGCTTATACCCATGATACCACAAAGATGGAAAATTTTGCTTTTTAATCTAATACTCCACTCTCGCTGCCAGCACAAATATTTCGTTTGTGAAAAATGACTATGGCTTCTCTTTCTGTTACTTTATCTGTGCATTTTGCCGTATATGGATTTTGCTTGCAGAAATATTTTCAAAAATAACACGAAAAGATTAATTTGTTGATGTAACACACCTTTCAATAAAAATAATTACGTTGAATTTAATTATAAATCAGGTAGATATGTAGCAGTTCTATTACGTATAAAATTTATAAAATTTTCAATAGTTATACGCAGAACATTAGGAGAAAAGTTGAGGCATACATCAAACAAGTTGTTAACACAGAGAGTATATGCAAAATATACAGTTTTCCCAAAAAGTAACTATTTCTTTTGCAAAGTATTTTAGCAACAAAACTTAATTTTCCACATGAAAAAAGGTTCACTAACATTCACATCTTCTATTATATACTCAAGCACACAGTGTAAGATGCAACTTGTATTAAAACCTTCCAAAAAGTTTCAACTTGAAGGGAAAAAATTAAGCCATTCTCATGCTCTGTTTCGTCCATCATTAAAGCAAGAAGGAGAAGTCTGTCTGAACAAATGATGAACACCATTTATATTTACAACTTTCTCTCACTCTCTCCGTAATACCCAGGTTTCTCTCCAGTCACATCACAGTCATATATTCATAATGTGGAGTGAGTGTGAGAGGCTGAGTTCCATTTTTTGCATTTTAACCATCTTGATTTTAGTGCCAAGAAAAGGACAACAGCCAAAGCATCCCAAGACAAAAAATTAGAAAGGGGAAAACTTTTTTTTCGAAAGAAAGAGGGTGATATCAACCAAGGAATCTCCGTCTTTGGCTCTGCCTTCTCCATTCACAAAAACTTTTTTCCTCATTGCAGTTTTTTCCTTTGGTATATAGTCCTCTTGTCATTCTATACATAATCCACCTTTACCATATTCCCATTTTTTAAAAGGATGCAAAATAGCATGAATATATTTGGATATGTCTTTGCCAAGAAATGGGTTGGTATGTATACTCCGCTAAACTTAAGTATTAACTTATGTTGATAGCCGGACTTGATTTGGCATGAAGTAGTGGCATGGCATGGCGAAGCTCTGCTCGTTGAAACCTTTCACTTCTTCACGGTGGAATATTATACAAGAAGTAGAAGAAGCCAAGTAAAAGCCAACTGTTTATTACTTTGCTCTCTTCCAAGGCTTTTGTTGCCTTTTCGCTTGCTCTGAGTTGTCCTCTTCTGTAAGTAGAAAATGTAGGGTACAAAGAGCTTTTTCTCCGTTTTTGCAATTCAAATGAGCAATAGCCCAAAATGGTAGTACTTAGCAGTTAAGACTGACGAAGAGAGGGAGAGAATGAGCAAGGGGAAAAAAGTGGGCGAAAGGCGTTTTTGCCATTTCACGTGTCTCATATTCTAAAGTAGAAGCAATTTCTCCTTATGATTACTTGTGAAAATGACTTTTCTTTATTTTTTAAACCATCTTCAACACATCTTTAGAGGAAAAAGATGCAGCAGCCTAACCATCCTCATCATCAGCATCATCATCAGCCAACCAAATAAGAATTTTCTAACTTTGAACATTTCATTTGGTAATTAAGCCATTCAATTTCAAAGACAAAATCTTTTTTCTTTTCCAAATCCTCCGTTTTAGATTATTTTTTAGGCTCAGAACACATTTATGCAGTGCAAATGACGACGCTCAAAAAGGAAAACATAGTTGCTAAAAAAACTGCGACTTGCTATACTTCCATTTCGGAACAAAAATACTCATACTTTTAATTATTTGCTATATATTACAATTTACGCAGTCAGTTGTGCCTTGTAGTTTAAAATATTGATAAAATACTAGTAATTATTATAATGATAGCCTAATTTATGTTGATATCTGACACTAGCACCACAACCCACATGTGTCTTCCATCGCATGGCTACCAACAGTGAGCCGTATCGTATCACTCATTATCCATCCATCCAACACAACAAAAACAAATGCAAAACGAGTAGAAGCAGCCATATAGCAAGCTACACGGGGGAGAAACAGCTTTCGGTGACATGGCGTGACTTAAGAAAGCAGATTACCGAGAAAATCCCTCATGCATATAATGAATGATGTTTGAGAAAGAAAAAAGGCAAAGAAAATGCAATGACGACGACCTCTTCTCAACTCTCTCAAAAGAAGCATAATGTATGTATACCTATATCCATATGGAATATGGTGTAATCAAGTCAGCTTTTCAAAAGCAGCAAGCTTTTCTACTACAAACGTTTTGCTACTTTACTAGCTCCGTTCTCTCTCTCCTTCTTCTGTTAGCATCGTGAGCACATAGCCAAAAGAGAGCGGTAGTAGAATACTATGTAGTGTACACTTTAGTGTAGAAAAGATCGATCGACGTTACTTGTCGGTCGTCGGCTCTCCACGCCCACCACCAACACCGCCGCCACAACAGAGAAGAGAAAGCTTTTCACTACTTTCTCTCTTTTTACTCCTTCTCTCCGAACCTGGACATGCATGAGCCCGGGTCCTTTCCGAAAAAATAAGTTTGCTACGTACAATTATTACTAGCCGTAGAGCTAGTACCCCTGCACGACCAGCATGGAGCACACCACTTTTTACTTACGGCTACTTCCTTTCATTTCATAACCCTTTGAGCCTTAATGCACACTCGTATCATATGTATTCAGTTTTGTAGCGTGTGGTCGTTCCTTAGTCGTTAGTTTGATAAGAGGGAGCACCAGAATTTGTGCCACATTCAATGATTTTTTTGCCAACTTCCTCCTGCCAAAAGCAGGGAGAGAAAGTAGCCTTTTAAGCTTTTTTCAGCTGTTGATGGATTTGTGCTGGCTTAAAAAGAAAAGTTTTTTCTATTCTTTACCCCAAAAAAATCAATAAAGTTTACATGTGTTTCAGGATGTAAAGAGAAAGAAGGAATCTATAGTCGTGTAGTCAGTCACCGTGACAGGAAAATGCAGTCGATGCACAAAAATATCCAGAAAAAGCACGAGTTTCTCTCGATTCAATATTTTTCCAAAGTAGCAAAATTTACGTGTTGACAGCTATGAGCAAAAACATAAAGATGTTAAGCATGCAAAACGTCAATGAAAAAATAATATATGCTGAGCCAACACTTTTTATATTTCTTGCTCTCATTCCCAATGTAATTTCGGTAATGAGCTTTCCTCACACGGTTCATTAACCCATGACAGGTGGCTTTCATTTTGTGTCAGCTTCTCCTTTTTCACCAACTAACTAAAACTCATGTATTTAGATCACAAATGATGCATAATATGAATTTGTGCATGTGTTTTACTCTTCCTCAACTAGAGTTTGGAAAGTGACGGCTGTCATCATTTCCATTTGCTTAATGGCATCGCATGCAATAATACTCCATGTTATAAATTTCATTGGAAAAGTGAGAAAAGCTCCAGCTCTCGGCTGTGGTTAGCAGGAACTGGAATATGTAATTACAAGTAATATTAATGCCAACCAAATACGAAACAAATAGTAAACTTTCTCCTCTGGAGGCATTCTCTTAAAATTTCATTTTGTCATGACATAACATAAGCTCAATATGTTGCTCAACTCCTCAAATATATAATCATTTAATGCACATTTTGAACATTCTTTGTTCTCCTGTTGCAGTTTGGGAGGAAGTGAAAGGAATAGTTCCAGCTTACAACTCGAACCAATCAGTCATTCCATATTTGAAGACGAAAGGAATTTTCTAATTCAGAAGCAACGTAATCAACGAGTTAATACCTCGAGTCTTCATGCCTTTCCCCTCCATCACCACCGCACCAATCAATCCAGAGTGGCAACTGCATGCACTGCTGCTTCAACTTGGACTGCATTCAACGTACATACATTCTTCCCGATTCACGATAGATGAACAAATACTCAAGTTTGGAATGTGAAAGGGCAGAGCACGAGCCGAACCAACTTTTTGATAAATGGTAGAATCATAAATTTGACATGTAGAATAATGAATACCAAAGCCACTCAATCAGAAGAGGCCAGACGTCTACCTCAATTAGGATTACGAGCCTCCAAGCACGGACATCGGATCGGATGTGAGCAAAAGGAGGAAGCAAACATGCCGGAGAGGGAATGAGAGAGCATAAAATGAAAATAGAAAAGAAGGAACGGCTCCAAAAACTCAAACGCTTCTACATCCAACAAAAAATGTTGGTATTCACTTCAGCATGGCAAAAAGTAGTAGTAGTAGTTTCTGGCTCTCTGATATCAATAAAATACAACCTTTTTCCGGTTCGTTGAATGAATAAGTACACAAGTATGTAAGAGCGTTCCCTGTCATATTCCATCGGCATGCTCTCCCCCAAAATTTTCATCTAGTTATACATTTTTTGATATGAAGTTTGCGCTCATGCTGCTTTCTTGGGCTTGCTGCTGAAGTAAAATGTAATTGAAATATGCTATCAGTAAAAACATTGTGGAATTCAAGTCATACATACATACATGATCAGACGAGTTCTCCGTTTCTTTCAAAAATCTTTTTTTTAAAAAGTTCTGTTCTCCCCACCCCCAACTGTGAAAATGTTGATTGCACTTCTGCCTCTATAGTTATATAGTGTAATGCTTTAAATGTTGGAGTTTCCCTATTTTCAAGTAAACTGTGTATATATTTATATATTATGCTTCACCCAACTTTGAGGTTGCCAATCAAGCGTTACAAATTGTTTTGTTGAGATCAATTTTATCAAATTACCAACTCCCTACTCCTTCTCTAGTCCATGCTATTTACTTACAGTAATGTTCCTCAACATAAAAACTTGCTCAGAAACATTTTACTTGAGAAGATATATAAAAACTTTGAAACAAAATATGACGAAACTGTAATGTAATATTAGACTTATTTCAGAATATGACTGTGAAGTAAACGAGCTCAACAATAAAGTTTTCACTTTCACCACTTCACCGCACCCTCTGAAAATGAAAGAGAATTGAAAAAAGCGGAGCACTTTTTCAAGTGGTATCATATGTATTTCGAAACCAAAAGAATTACATTATTCTCATCCGTTCTACATTTCTCGTGGTTGTACTTCCGGAGAAAGTACTCCTATATATTGTTCGTTATATACGCCAGAAGCAACAGCAAAGAGCAGAGAATCAACTCGTTGAAAGCCGCACCACCGACAAACTAGACCGGCAGCTAGTACAAATAATATGGATGGAGGATGAGAATAATATGTACATTGAAGTGTGTGGCAAGTGTTGAGCGAGAGAATGGAATAAAAGGGATATGAAAAAAGAGACACAATAGGCTGAAATTAAAGTTTCTGCCAAGTTCCGAGAAATTTATTGAAATTCCATACTGACATCATCCTCTCATCTCTTTGCCCTACTCCATCATAATAGAATATAATATGCTTTCTCCATTTTGAGCTGCATAATATTATTCTTCTCTTAAATATCAGTTTATAATGTAACGTACACACATCATTTTTGCTGGCTCAAAAACTCGGAGAATGAAACATAAATAAGGTTATGAAATACATACATGCTGTTATCTTTCCTCCCGGACATGCTCAAGCATGGTTTTATTTTTTACAGACAGATCACATCACAGACCTCGATTTTGTTTTACTTGAGTTGACCCAATCTTTCCATTGATATAGTTAACAGGAGCCTTATCGAAATATAATTTTTTTAAAGCTAATAATAGGTCAAAAATTAGTCACTCCTTTTTGTTTACAACTGCTAACCATATAAAAACCACCCGACCTAACCATTGAATGTAGTAATTGTGTTTTTAAAATTTTATCAGCGGTCGTCAAATATCTACAAAGTCATATTAATTCCGAAGTGAAGGAATTCGAGTAAAATTCATTAGCGTGCACTTCATCCATCTTCCACAATGTTCCAAATCATCGACAAAATCTTTAACAGCTAATTCAATACACAACTTGAGCAGTTCCCTTAAGGCATTTTCTCCTCCGTCCCTCAAACTAGGTATAAAACGTTTGACACGGAACGAGTCCAAAAACAAATTAGGTTTTCTGTCTCCTTCCTTCTCCCGCCTCTATTCTCTTGTTGGCGTTGAGTTTCAGTTCTTTACTTTCTTGTTTCCTTTCTTCTGTATCAAAAAGATGCTTATACAGGGCTTTTCTTCCAATAGTCACTACTACTCACTACCTCCAAAAGGTTCCTTTTTCTAGACGACTGCATTTCGCCATGAATTATACGTCACTTTCCCTTTTCCTCTGTGATGTTTTGGAACTCGCCAAAAGTCTACGATTTCACATTGGCTTGGCTTATAAGAAGCTGTCGATGAAGTACTATAGAGAAAGAGAATACAAAGTCGTTCCTCGTACTTTTTAAGGACCTGTCACCTGTCAAACTGTCTTCCCGTCCCTTTTCTTCCTCCTTTTTGGACAGGTTTATCCAGCAATGAGTCATGTCATGTCGACTTGGAATAAAAGCAAAAGTGGGCAGACAAAAAGGAGAAAGCAAAAGCTTCAGGGAAAGTACAGCATCGTCAATACTCACATATAAAAAGTTTCTTAATGCTCTCCTCAATAAAAAGATGCTTATCATCTCTGATCGATCAAAAATTGTATGAGTATATCATCATCATCATCCACAAACTAGATATAATCTGTACACGCACGGTCCACTAGTCAGTCAGTAGAATTCCGGACTAATTGAGCTAATTCGTTTAATGTTATTATTTTTTGGTTTGGCTAGCTTTCTTTTTTTTTCCCATAAATTCCAACTGACTGAAACTGAAAGGAGAAGCAAAGAGTGGTGGTGGTGGCATGGGGTGAAGCTTCCCAAGCAAAAAATATATTCCGCCGGAATGACTTGATTAGACCACCATCCTGACTTGTTTTTCTCTGAGAGAAAAGAGGTTTTGAGGTAGAAGAATCTACGGAGAAAAACGCATTTAATGAACATAATATCATTTTGCCCTAGTCTTCATGCCAGCCAGCTGTCTTTTTAGCCTGATGATGCGGAGAAGTTGTTTGTTGTTGTTGGTAATTGAATATTGCCAAAACTCATTCATGTAAATTCTTGAAGCGTGTACTCTCCCTTTTCCACCTGACTGCGTAGCTGAATACTTTCTCAGCCATAATGAATGAATCGCCATCATCTTGTTAGTGAATGGTGTAGTGTAGGTAAGTTTTTTGGGCCTACATACATACTCCAACGTCAGGAATGAGTAACGAGTGAAAAACCACGAGGAAACTTGAGCCGTATTTTAATTTGGATCGTATATCACATTCATCCCATTAGGACGCTGGTTTGGTTAGGCTGAGATGAGTTCAGACAATGTTGCGAAAGACTTCTCATTAATTACCTCAACTTTTCCCCTGGATTATTTTCCCCCGAATGAAAAGTATCTCACATAATATTATAAAACACAACTGATTATGCAAACTAACAGCTGTCCTCATTTTCTCCGTTCGCACACACACACACACATGACAAGCTGCTAAAGCCTGACATATTATAAGTAGTTTTGTTGAAGAAATTGGGAACTGTGTTGAAATCCTAAAGTTAAAATTTCATTTGGGTTAAATTGCTATTCATTTGGTTTGGTTTTGAGTTGCAACTAGGTTAATATGATGTGGTAGAGTAGGGACGCCGATGTAGCAATTTCTAGGATCCTAGAAAAAGAGAGGAGGGAAGAGTTTGGTGCTGTTGTTATTATCACTTTCTACTTATGCGTTGTTCAAGGCTCTTTCTCCGTGTGAAAGTTGTTTCCATAAAGGGTCATTAATTTTAAGGGTCTTCGCTCAACTCTCACCCACCAACTCTCTTTCTCCCCGGTTTTCCCTCCTTTTCTCCAATTTAGGTCGCATTAATCTGATCCCAAAAAAGTTTATCTGTTTTGAATTAGCATTCTTAATTGACTTGGCTCTCCCACTGTTTAACCCTTCCTCCTCAAAATCAGTCCAAAATTCCAGATCCTTCAGCCAAGTCACGGAGGGAAATCAACAGAGTACCTACGTCAATTTCATTCTTTCCATACTTAAAGAAAGTGGCATGCTAAAGTGTAAAGCTATATCATTAACAGAGAAAGCGTAAAAACTTTAGCATAAGCTTACATAATTCCTACTCCTTAAAGAGAAATCCTAAAATCCCCAACTTTTCGATACATACCTTTAAACCATGATAGGTGAAAGTATATCTATATAAACGAAAATGGTCTACGGTCAGAATTTTCCCATCCTCCATAAAAAATATGTGGATCAACTGCGTTCTCCATCTGATGTGAGTTTTGCTCCCTATAAATGAAATGCGGATTAAGAGGGAAATGAGTGAGAATTGTGCTGTTGCATACAGCGGAAATTACTGTAATGCTGGGGGAAGTGAGAGTAAAAAGGAGAGAGAGAAGGGCGGTCACGGACGCAGAGTAATAAATAGGAAGTAACCTATATTGTAGTTAGCACCACCACCACCGGCGTGGTTGGTTAGCATTAGTTGCCCTACCTTCCATGTATCATGGTCATGAGGATGCTGCTGCTGTTTCTGATGAAAATACACAGAGTAGCAACAGTACTAGAAGTATATACGGCAGAGTGAAACTAATAAGTAAAGTAGGAGCCACCTTTTACTTCCTTCCTCCTCTTGTTACTTTATTTGCTTTGTCAAATTCTATGTACAATGTGTATCTTGATACTTTTACCTCTCTTGGCCTAAATTCCAAGTCCAGCGCAGCAGTAGATGGTAGAAAGAGAGAGAGAGAGAGAGGTAAACGAAACAAAACTTTGTAAAGTTTACAGTCTTTCTCCGCCTAACTTATCAACATCAAATGGACGTGCATTAAATATAAAATATATGAAAGTACTAGCACCGCACAGATAGTGCCATGCTCATACTTTTTAGGAGGAAGAGGGAGAAAGTAGAGAAATTGAGTGAGTAAAGACGAGTTAACTTTTTACAACTTTTGTGCTCCTACTAACTAACAATGTCGTGAAAACTCTAAATATCTCTATTTACAAAAGTATCGAAAGTCCAAGGAGAAGGAACCCTCGTTTTACTACTTTCTCTTCGCACACATACTTTCACTTGCTTTCTCCCGTGTATACAGTTCCCAACAAGGAACCAAAGCCAGCCTAGTTTTTCGCCCATAGGATTAAATTGATGATGATGATGACAAAGTTAACAAAGTTAACTTATTCATTCTTAAGTCGACGACGTGGAAATATAAAGTCAGCAGAAGAGAAAGAAGAACAAAAGTCTAACATAACATGCTACTTTCCCTTCTCCTCCTTTATGCTAGTTTCATCATCATCATCATCAACAACAACTCGCCTGTTCCCTTCAGCTCTCTTTTCCACAGTGCTACAAAAAAATTTTTGAGGGATCCTTTTCAAATTAAAGGATATATATCCATGAAAGGGAGGAGGAGTATCTTTTAAATTTCATAATGACTAAGACAATGCCACGCCAGCTCGTTGGCGAAACGTGATGCGATGTGATGATGATGGTGGTTGTGATGAGGAAGCTATGCTGGTGCTACTAGCTCTCTTAGCAGAAACAAAATTTAATCCATTACTTATTTCTAATAGCAACTTTTTGTTAGATGGATTTCGTGCGGTGGTGGTGGTGTTGGGCTGAATGACGTGAGCATGTTGCTGGCAGTAGCTGTTTTTAGTATAAAAACTGAGTAATGTACTTACATATAAGCTACTCTAACAACCCTGCATGTATAAACACAATGGCTCTTCGCGAGGAATAAACATGGAGAAAGTGGAGAGCAAAGTAAAGTAAGAAGTTTGTCCTGGCTTAGCTTTGGCTTTATCTACAAACCTGTCCCTATCATTTTGCTAGTGAAATCTGTCAACTCTGTTTACTCCGCAGATCTCTCTCGACCATTCCACCTACAACTAAACGCTTTGTTGCTGGCTTTGTCTCTTCCAGAAAAATACGGAGAACTCTACTCAACGGATAAATATGAACAATCTTTTGTTGTTCCTCAGATTCTACGGAAAAGCCGCTTGATGTGCTTCCATGTAAATGTACGATGACTAAAATATTGCTATCAAATTTCTTTACGTAAGCATTGAATAAATTGTTTCACCTTCATTTTACATCCGGAGATCAAATTTCATGTGAACATTGCGTACGTATTTTGCATTAAGTAGTAACGTCAGAGGCTGACTTTTGACGTAAACGAAAGCTCTTCAATGTTTGTACGCAAGTTATAAGTACTAACAACGTAACCGGATCTGGCTTAAAAATGTTTTCCATTTATTTAACAACTCTTATCATCTTTGATATCGTTTTCGTTTACTTTTCATTGACTTTAATTACCTAAAGTGGAATTTCCCAGCGATCAATGCTTTTCTTGTCTTGTTCAATCAATCTGAATCCTTAATTACAATCAATCATGCGGCAACTTTTGGGAAACATGACAGATGGGCTTAATCTCGAATCATCTAGAGCGACATTGATATGATTCCTCGATATTTGTGCACGTGCAGACAAGAAACATCCACCAATTTCTAATAATCCTTTTGCTATCGATCTACCTCTCCTTGTTTTCCTTTATTAATCTGGAAAACCCCTTTTGATACAAAGATTACACTCAAAATCGCGACGTATTTACCAAACCACAATCCGATACGAACCATCGAATCCCGAACAGAGATATCGTGAATGAACATATTATATAATTGGAAACAAAGGCTTGTGTGTGCAACAAAAACGGAAAAAATTGAATCTGTCTTGTTGACAACAGCACAATAGCGGTTTCATGAGGAAATGAAAAGAAACAAAGTGAAAAAGATGATCTTTCATCTTTCTCATTCATTTTTTCATGTTTTGTTCTTTCACGAGGATATCAAAACAAACTGCTTCGAGCGAGCTGCTCCTGTCACAAAACAGAAAGATCGTATCATCATCATAATGAAACTCTGGCAAGATCAAATGTATATATTTATTGTTCTGAAGCATGTGATGATAAGGTAAGTTCATTATGTAAAATGTTGTATATAAGATAAGTGCAGCATGTATCATTCATCACATCGCATTACACTTCAATAGGAAAACGATAGAAAGAGAAAGACAAGTGGAGTACAAAAGCCTTTTGTCTTCCCATTGATGTGGGGAAAAGAAGGCAATAATTTATCGTTATCATCATCATCCTCACCAACCTTGACTCGAATGTTATATACTATCGTCTTGTATGTCTGTTCTCACAGAAAGTAAAGGTGTGTCTAGTAGTACAAATCATCACTCCTTCCACTCGAGGTCACACGAGCTAGTATTAGCTTCAGTATGTATTTGTTCATGTATTCATAACAACTTTGTGTATTGGTTTTTGCGGGAAGCGTAAATGGGAAGTGTTCAAGCATTTAACTGCGCCAACACTGGTAATGACAGTGATGTGATGAATCTTTAATCTGACAACGCATCTTCAGCTTGGAGAACTTTCGAGATATCTTCAAGTTGTCGAAAGAAGCTTGTTGTGTATTTCCAGGTGGAAGAGAACAAATTTTTATGTTATTACAAGACAAAATCATAGCCTTGTCTTTAAAAGGGAAGGGTGCAAAATTTGCACGAAATTTTTTGATACACACACAAATAAAGACATGATTTGCTTGGGTGCTAAGTTATTATTAGTTCCTTTTTCGTGAAAATCAGCAATTTTGTTAACCACAAAGGAAAGCAACCAAGTGAGACGACCACCAACCGATGAAGTTGAATGTTGAATGTCATCAAAAGAGAGAGAAAGATATCATAATGTGGTGAAATGTGTCACTTGCAACGATCGGCCGAATGAAATAATATATGATGGTCTGGATGTTTGCGGATACGTTTCAAAGAAATTCGCATGTTGCATGAAGTAACTAGCTTGGTCTACTATTTCCCACTTATTCACTCACGGCAAAATATTATTGCTGCTGTGAACAAATATAAAAACTATACCAATCAAATCTGCATGGCTGCCAGTCTCGTGCTCATCCTTTATACTCGCCTAATGTAATGGACGGAAATGCGTAATGTGGAAAACCAGCACGATCCATTTTCAAATGACAAACTTGGATATAAAACTTCGACATAGCGTGAGTAAGATTTATGTTAAGTTTTTTAAATCCAAATTTCGCTCTAAATTCTGGAAAATATCTGTCTTGAGCTCAGAAAAATACATTAAAATAGTAAGCGAAGGTTTGGCGTGAAAAAGATTTATGTTTTTCACGCCAACGCCTACTCAAAAAGAAACACGCTGCAGAGCCACTACATTATGCAAATTTTTGCCTTAAAGTTTGATGGCCATCAAGACACGGATTGAGTGACAAAGATGCACTTATCTTGAAAGCTTTTAAAACTTTCTTTGGGAAAGTTTGCAGGTCGGACGACTCAAAGTGGACTTGAATGTGATGCTTGAATGGACCAGAAAATCTCCCTAAGTAAACAGGTGGACAGGGACTTTTGCTAAACTTTCTGTTGGTGTCTACTAGTGGTGTATTCGGTCGGGATATAAAACACTATAAGAAAGTTGAGTCGATATGTTATCATGCTATCAAAAATTGATCCAGTTGTCATTCATCATTGTCTCTAACTGATAGAGAAAGCTCTTGGGGTTTTTTCTGCAAATGGTGAACATTTTCGTTTTGGCATTGACGATTTTCTACAGAAAAGTAAAATACTTACCGATAAAGGCGTCCACAATGATTTTTCTTATTTATTTTCAGTAATTTGTTAGAGTTGGTTGACCTATTAAAACAATAAATTCAAAAAATATTAATTAATTAATCGGTCGACGTTAAACTACATACCTCGCATATCTCGTAGTAAAATTTTAGTCAACTTTTATTTATCTATGTCCTAAAATGACAAAGATTTTGTTCACTTTTCAACGTATATTATACTGATTAACAGAATATCAAGATTTCGAAGTAGGAATGCATTTACGTAATCTGAAATTTTAGCTCATATTTGACACGCCATGACACACAACCTTTATTCCAAATATGAAAGGAACCATTCAAAGCAAGAAAGTAGCAAGATGAATTTAATATTAACCAAAAGCGCTACGACTTATTACTACCAAAAAACAATAGTGTACAATGTTGTTTATATCATTCCTCTGAGCATATCTTTTTTGGTTCGAAATGTCTCAAAAGAAAGATCATTTATTACTTTTTCAACGCAAGTCGCAGTTCCACAATATTACATTTCCTCTTTTTATTGTTCAGGTCACATACAATATGCAAACAAACCAAACTACTTTGGTAGCAAGAACGTTCACTATCATGACGATGATGATGACGAATGAATGAGGAACAGAGTTTGAGCCTCTGAGCTTTGCTTGCTCCGCTCTGGTGACTGTGAGTTGAGCATGAAATGACAGGAGTAATCATCTCATTGCCATCACATCACATCACTTACTTTTAAGACATCAAACAAAAGGCATTTATGCTGTCTTTTTTCTTACAAAATAAAAATGTCCTTTTCTTTTCAGCAACATCGTGTAAAATGACAGGTGGAAAACAATACAGCGATGCGATGCACAATAAATGTATTTACATACTTGCGCACGCACATTTTTGATAACTAAAATACAACCGAAATTGAAGAGCTGAAGTTTGTATGATGAAGTTTTATAAAAATTGCACGTGTTCTGCTCATGTTTTTCCATTCGTCTCAAGTTTCCCTGAGAATATATATACATGATGATACACATCTAAAGATAATGGCGATCATGAAAAACCCAAGTAGAATTGCTCTATTGCCTACATATTTGAGCAGTGCGCCTTGGCAGGCCTTGGCACAATAATAGAAAATGATGTGATGTGTTATGCCCGCTCTACCTTGTGACACACAAACACAAGAAAGTCAAAAGGAAAAGGCAAATGAGGTTAGTGAGCAAAGTTGAAGGGAGGAAAAGTCTATTACTTATTACAAGGAAAAGAGCTATGCATTACGGAACGAGGGAACATATGTACATTTTTATTACACTTTTTCCGTTTCGTTTTTAGAGCCATAACAATTTTCTACTTTTCCTTCCTGTTCCGTCCTTCTTTCAGCAAGAAAAGTTGACATCCAAACACACACACCATCCTCTGCATATTACGCTCCGAGTGAAATGGTAATAAGATTCGTTCTAATCTGTGTAGTGGCAGCACTACTCCAGTAAAAGCAAATATAACATCTTTCCTATGCTCAAGAAAAAAAGGATCTTAAATTGGTTTGGCAAATTGGATGTTGGGATTTCATTATTACGGGAGTAGCAAAATGTGTACGGTGAACTCCATATGGCAATGCCAATGGATATATATGGATATAGCAGCCATCGACCAAGTCATTATTCCTACAAATGTATGTGAATATCTAACTATATATATCCAGGCAAGGGCAGGCACAACCTTCTGTACTCAAACATGTTTGTATTTCTGCGTAAGTTGGAGTTGGAAAATTGCAAAGTTGGCATCCTGTCTCTATTTATTATGCTTGATTCAGTTAGGAAAAGTAATACATTTGTTTTCTCCAAATTCTACACTACGTTGTATAGAAGAGGTATCATTACATACTACTGCTCCTATTATTACAGCTCTTTAGTAGTCTATATAGAAAATTCAATACTACACGCTTTCCCTATATTATATAGGCAACAGCCCAAGCAAAAGACACATCTATTACGACATACCCTACCCTCCTGTATCATCAGGAGAAAGACAAGTACACGACTCCATTCCGCTGTACTTGTGTACGGAGAAAATGTAGATAATCAGTTTAGCATTTTGATAATACACGTAATAAAGATACGTAACTAAAGTTAGACGTTGCTTTGTACTTTGTTTCTTCCTTTCTAATGTTATGTTCTAATGATATTATATCTTCCATCTTAACGACGACCCATTTAGAGTAGGTATGTATTTATTATATTATGTACAGTCTGTTTCTAGCAGCATGAGCAGCAGCTTTGGAAAATTCTTAGAAATTTCCAGTAACCCAAACCGGCATAGAGTACGCAACGCTGTTATGTTTTCCTTTCTATGGCGTTCCAGATTTTTCCTTGCAAAAAAAATAATATGGCTAGTTTTGGTTTCTGAGCTGGCTTTCTTCGTCGTCTACTTCCACATTCAACTTTGATGCTAGGCAAACAGGGAAAAGTGAAGTGGGTTTTTGAGAAACATACGGTGCGTTATTCGTGTGGGACGCAAAGGCTGCTGCTGTTGAACATGTTCTTTTCGTACCACATTTGGTGTGCTAATGGGATAGTGGAATCGCAAATCGCGAGCCAACTTGGAAAAGTGACTTTCACCATCAGAAAAAATAAGAAAACGAGTCATGCATACTCGTACATCTGTCGAAATAATATGTCTTGTCCTTCTTGTTTGTATTTTGTTGTCATCATATAGACCTCCACGTTTGCTAATATTATAGCAGTGTCTCTGCTTACTAATGCCGCATTTACTGAAACTAAAAGGGCAAATTGCGAAGAGGAGGGATATACATAACCTATTTCTTCCAACGAACTAACACACAAGTAGTATGTGGGTGTGCTTTTTGTGCTTCCTTGGGCAAAGTCTAGAACACACGAGAAAGGAGCGCATCTACCTGAAGAAAACTAGAAGGATAAAACTACATATTTGAATGGGGAATAGAAAAGAAAGGCTTTGGTTGGCTTGCATAATATTGCATAGATGTCTAGCACGTAAATGGTTTGTTTGAAACTAAGGTAAAGAATAGTTTATACAGCGCAAAATTGTTCCATCTTCCTTATCTCGAGTTTTGATTCCATATTATATTAAGTTCAAATTGTCTGAGCTTCATATATTTTCCCATCCTTCGAAAGCCCAGTGCGTCCTTTGAGCATGCATGACGAGAAGGAAGGAGATGATGTTGATGATTCGCCATGCAAGCATTTTTCGATCCATTTCATGAGAAATTTGTACAAGACTACGAACCAAGGTATTACACTGGTTGGTTGGCTCTCTATATTTTGTACGTGTGTTATAGATGCAGACGTTTTACCCTATCTTGGCTGATCTCTATTCCTTCGGATTCCCAATTCCCTTAAAAGACTTTTTATGAGCAACGATTTTCCAGGCCAAGCATGCAGAGCAGAGCAAATTCAGAGTTGAGACAAGGAAAAAACACGTATTCTTTTTTCGGCTGAAAGACAAAGGCTTATGGAGATGGAGAGCTAGCAAAGCACAAAAAAATATGCTCTTGAAGCAAAGGTACAATTTTATGGGAGACGAAAAGGAGAAAAATACGGACGAGGACAAAATAAATGCAATGTATGCAGAGGCACCAACAAGAATAAAATGACTATACTTTCTTTAAGCACATATGTACATAATATCTATGACTCCAACTGTTCATTGTCGTACCGTCTTTTCTTTATCTCCTAGTTTTGCTAAAGGTATGATATGATGTGATGTGATAGTACAAACGAACAGGATGGAAGAAAGAGAGATAGAATATCGTAAAGACGTTCACTCACTCACTCATTCAAGTTCTAAAGTGAACGTGTTGTAGTTGCAACGGTGTGGATAAGTGTATGTACATCTCTCCCTAATTTTTTGCGTGGCGAGGCTCTCTCTCTCTCTCAATTCTCGGATTTGTTGTCTGTACTTTTGTGCAATAAAGATAGAGAATTGCTTGCCTGATTTGGCATTTTATGACTCCATATACGACCAGAGTATGAGACATGCTTCACTTACTACAACTTTTCTACTTCCTGAGAAAATTCGAGGTGTACGTACATTCAGAAGTATATAGTAGTTGAAGTTGGAAAGAATAAAAAACAATGCAGTATATTTTCCTTTTTTTCATAGAAACATGCCGCTTTTATCTGTTGTGTATTATAGCAAACATGTCTTTGGAGGAGTTGAGTATCATCTGAGTAGTGCGTGATCGTTTATAATCTGCCAAGGAAAATTAACTTTTTGAGGGCTACATTGACAAGTATCAGGAAAATTTTATTTTTGCTCCCTCCTACCATTTAGATAGTGTCGACAATCAGTCAATCTCGTGAGGTTACGACTGTCAATTTGTTTTTGTATGAATTGTACCGCATATTTCCTAAATCCAACTCCAGGATTCTGGTAATATATGTGTGTATTAAATGCCGATAAGTAATTTTGGATGGTAAAAAGAATTTGAAACATAGTAGATTGAACTCTAAAAGATTGGTGTGTGCAATTTTACAATTCTCAGCAATTTAGTGTAATAATTTTTGCATGTCTGTACGTTGATAATTAAAAAACGACTAAAATGAGTGCATCGAAAACAAAAATTGCGAAATCCAACAATGCATGTATGTCTAATCAAATTCGAAACGCACTTAACTTTACGTACGAAAAAGTTATTATGAAACGGACATGTACGAATATTAAAGATTGTACACTCACATATGTACTTGTATACACGTAAGGAAAGAAGTTCCCATAATTTTGAAAAGCCACTATAGGTTATTTCCCGTTGGCACGCTCGTTCGCAGTTTAGATAATGGAACGACAACGACAGTACAGTGACTTATGGCCATAAAATGATGCGAGTTTAGTTCACCAGTTCAACATGAATAGCTAAGTATACTACAGTTGTGCACATGAAACAAATCCTTTCCTTAGGACATGGCTAATGATAACGACAAATGATTATGACAAGCTTCAACTCGAAAGGACAAAGACTATACTTGACATGATTTTTTATTTGGACAGAAAGAAAAAACTTTATGAGAGAGTTACCCTCTTTCTTTAGGGCTTGAATACAACAACACAAGCAAAGTTTACGTGAAAAGTACGAAAAGTACAAAATGTTGGCCATATATGAGCACGCATTTTTTCAATTACAGTTACACACATATAAGTATACCATGATGCAGATATAGTTGTACGCATTCACTCTCAAATAACGTGCAAAACCTCACTTTCCCATTTTAAAAAAATATCTAGGTATTTGGTCAGTCCTCTAAACTCAAGCTCATGTTTTAACTGTCCATCACCGTTTTCTGCTAATGACGGAAATGGGATCATGGGAGCCGGTCATGCATTTTAAAAGCTGCCAAATTCACATCCCTTTCAAAGCCAACCCAGCTTATAATTTTGTAGCTCGACGTAATTAACTCGATCTGTTTTCTCGCTAAATAACCTCGTCACGTTCGACTCAAGCAAAAATGAAAACAAACTAGATATATTCCAAGTCAGAAATTCTGACTGACACTGACACAAAAGTGGAATGATGATGATGTTGTTGTATTCGAAACGCGACAAGACAGGCGCGATATAGGAGGACGGCTCACGACGGACGACAGGGTTCATGAAGTCCACAAAACTACAAGGAAATGTACATACATCTCTAACGTAATGCAACGTTCCGCAAACAAGTCATTCAAGTGCGAAAGAAACAGGCGTCAGACATCATAACAATTTAATCGGATAACCATTTCTGTAGACTCTCTTGCTGTATCTCACAAAACCAGCTAGAAAGTTGTAGCCTTTTGCAGCAATATAGACATTTGGCATTAGCGCCTCACGTTCAGACGTCTATCATAATATGTGTGGTGGAAACTTTATGAAAAAACTTTGGAAATAACACAAAAGACAAGAGAAAAAGTTAGACATCAACAACAGAACTACATGCCAGGGATCTGCTGCTAACAACTAATATTCTTATATGTGAGACCGAAGAAATTAATATATTGTTATAAAAGTAAAAAGGACAAGGGTAAAAATCGGTAAATGTCACCAAAAAAGTTTTACCCTGCTGCATCCCATGGTTTTTCTCATTATCTTTGCTGTTGTTTGTTTGTTTGCTGAGTGTGGCCACTTGGCGAAAAATAATAATATTGTATCATGTATCAGATCCACTCCAACTCCCAACAACAATCTTCAGAGAAAGAACAACAATAAAGAGAGAAAACTACTCCATATCAATACTTACAAAGCATCTTTAGCATTTAGGTGATTACTGCTCCTATCATCGTCATCGTCAGTTAATTTCGTCCTGACAAGGAGAAACGAGCTAAGGTACATAAGAGTGAAGTGCTCCGGTCCCAACAGGGATATTGATGATGATAGCATTGAATGGTTAGAGTGAGAACTTTCGATGACGGAAAATGATTATGAACGTCTTTCCCCGATAAAGTAGAACACCACCAGAGTGGCTACCGTTTTTCACATCAAATTTATATGGATAAATATTAGTAGCTTTTTCAACATTGGTTGTTCGTCGCCGACATTTCTGACGATGACTTTGGGACAAGGACGGGAAAGTCGAGTGAGACAAGGGAAAAGGGAGGCGAGGGGAGCGACCATAAAGGCGAAACAAAGTGTCATTTACTTTTTGACATCATCAATACAATACACAACAACTACAATTCCCTCTTCAGCTGCTCAATCATCGTCATCGTATATCATATCATATTCCAACTTGTCGCTGAGGATAAAAATATCATTCTTCCTGTAGCTATTCTCCTCCTTACTGAATGAGTTAGGATGCAATGTTCAGCTTGCCTTGAGAGAAAAGCTTTTAAATTGAGGCGAGAAAGAAACTTTATGAATAGGATTGCAACCGGGTAGATGAGAAAGAACCGATAGAACTTTTGTTGCTAAATTTTCTTAAATTTCAATTTCGATACAAAACAACTTACCATTAAATTGCTATCATTGGTGAATCCAAATAATATCTACACTGATGAATAAAAAATGGTCAGCCTATTTAATACTTAATTGGCTGTTCTTTTTTGCCAGGATCGTTGTTTAACAGAATGTGAACGATTTTTAAAAAAATCTTTTCACTCTGATAGTATACTTATTTTTCTAAAATCCAAAATTTCAAGAGGTTGGTTTTGCTTTCATATCACCTCTGGATAATAGGTAAGCAATGATATAACAGGGAGTGTTCAATAGTTCATGGCTTGTATCGAATTCAAACAGCAGATAGCACTGACAATAGCTTCCTTTCTAAGTTGGCATACCCATACGGCTTTTATCCTATTCATCCCAATTGAATATCCGAACTGAACATATTGGAATGGGGAATGTAATAGATATCTATTTTGCAACTATCAATCATTCCTTTCTAAGATGAACATTCCATTAACCACTAATATAAACGAAATATTCGGAACATTACTAACTTTAGGCTATTCGACTAACACCCATCACTAATTATAGGGAGAAACTGCGCACACTTTTGAAGTATTTATCACTCTGTTTTTGTTACCATTACGCAAATTCATTGTGTACACAGCAGTAGTAACAGAGTAAAAGTAATTAAGAGCAGAAGACGAAGACATGGCAAAACATTGAGTGCGGGAGGACTAACGAGACGAAAAACATGTACAATACCTAAATTATAGTGATATTTCCAGCCAAACACAAACAAAAAAATGCACCGCACCGTACCTATCACTTATGGTGCAAGGTAGCGAGTACATAAAATTCATTTCGTTTTTCTCTCCTCAAAATTCAGCAGTCTCAGATGCGTTTGATGTGAATTGCATAAATAACTTAGTATTAACAAAGTATGTTACGTATGCCTGTAGACGCAATAAAAATTATAAGATCTTCCCCACCGCTCTAACTTGATACTAATGAATGCGCCGCTGGTCTCAAAATAAAAAAATGTGTACCGGTCATAGAACCGAAGGAGCATCTTCAACTCCACTATTTATCTCATCTGCATATCAACATCAACAAAACGGCATCGGTCTAGCTGTAGAAGACGAAGCAGTTTTTTTTGGCCGAGTGGTTTTCTTCCCAACATTAACAATCTCGTCAACCCATCCCATACCATTTTTTTCATGAGTTTGGTTTCGTTTTGGGTTTAATAATGGAAATGAAAGTTGTGGTCATCTTCAAGATTGCGGTTCCAATCAAAGAAGAGTTATTGAGTCCCACCATGTTTAGTATATACCCAAATCACTTTTGTATTTCTTTGCAACTAGCCGGCAATTTCGTGTATTCGATGTACCCACATTTATATGACACCTAAAAATCCCGTCAAAATAGCTTTATACTTGCTTAGGTGCAAATAATTCGTCCATCAATGACAAAAATCTTTGATAAAATCCTTTCTTGATATTTAATACGCAATCTTTTTGATAAACTTGATTTGATTGTGTATCAATACATGGACATGGTCAGGTTGAATTAAATCAGCTTGAATTATTCAGTTCCCATCCATTGAAGCCTCATTGTTTGGTTACAATGTATCTTAGGCGCGACTTGGGTTCAGCTCAGGATTCCCAAGCATTTCTTTCTAACAAACCTACCCATCCAGTCTCTGGTCTGGTCCAGATGTCATGAATAGGATTTCAAGATCAAGGTTTTAAAAAGAAGAGTCCAAAATGGAGGTGGAGCGAATCACTTAATCTCCATCTTCCTTTTTTATAGGGATGGGAAGGAGCGACTAAATTAAATATCGAATTTGAATATATCAACAACATTGTTGCAGGCCCAGTTGAAAAAGCAGACTCCCTTTCAATTCAACATCATTGTTGAACTGAACTTACTCGCTCCTTGAATCTCTTAACAATGAGATAGCTTCACAATTCGCAGCTGTCATTTAAGCAATAAGTCAAGGTGAAAAAGCTGCTGGTTGGGAGTTGGTCTGCTCTGAAAAGTCAAGAATCTTCAATAATGAAATATCCCTGTGGAGAATTCTAAACGTGGAAGAAAAGGATGATACTTTGGTTGATTCTGATGATCAGCAATAACTTGCTAGGAAAAAACCATGTTTGTATTATTTCTTATTCAACTCCAGCAAAGTGAAAAACGACAGCATGAGCCAAAATCTCATTACAAATTCTGCAGCCAACCCTTACGACAGGTGAACACGAGTGCCAAACTGGAAAAAGCCAATAACATATGGCACCCTATAGCTATACACACATATCCCGCCACATTCTTTCTTTTGGCCGTGAAGAAAAAAGCAAATAAATTTTAGTCATGTTTTGTTGCAGGCAAAGTCGATAAAAATTGCTATTTTTTCTTCTCCGAGCTGTTCCCTAATAAAGCAGGATAAAAAAGGATTTTTACGCATACATACCAAAGATGATGATTGTCAAAGGTGGAGAAACCAGTATCAAAGAAAAACCTATTTTTACTACACAGTAAACCACGAAAAGGGTTTATCAGGTGGCGGAACAACATGCCTGCAGACTGTAACACACAAAGTTAGTGTTCAACCCCGAACATCAAAGTTGATTACGTAAAGCACAAAAATACATTGCAAATGGTGTTCTCCTCACTTACTTCATCAGAGTTTAGTGGGATTTCAATGGAATACACGAAAAAAACTGGTTCTTTGCGTCTAATAACTTTTTTTTGCACACACAAAAACTTGCGTTTTGATGTACGTAATCTTTGAAGAAGAAGAAGAGGTAAGAGGTCTATGACACCGACGCAACGTTACGAAACACACACTCCATGCGTTTTTGATGAGATCTACAGGCTGATCATGAACTGGTGTGGCTGTGTTAAGACCACGATATTTTAGAGAGGAATACTAGGAAGGAATTATTGGATTTTGGAAGTGTGTGGCTTCGGGAATATGTAAGTGGAGTGTCAATGGACGAACAATGCTTGTTTCTAACCTCGTTGTTATTGCTCAAGTGTCCACAAAGGAAACCTTGCATTTTGACGCTGGATTAAATATGTCTTCTAGCTGAACACGAAATAAAAGCAACCTGTATTTCTGGAGGTTCATAGAGATTGAACTCTTTTAGATCTTGTGTCGTCTCATTTATTATTTTTAATCTTCCAAGCACAAATTATCTCCAAATTGATCTTCATGCGTATGAGAGTCCCTAGAAGACTTGCAATGTCACGATGACTTTCTTCATCATTGCTATAGATGCTTTTGATTGCAGTCACGGTCTTGCATCATGTTGACTTTTGTCTTTTACACGTCTCGATTACTAAAATGGCGTTTTTATGGCCGGGCAAGCATGAAAATGGAACCGAATGACACCAGCCTTGACTAAGCGTTTCGATTTATGAAAAGACAAAGAAAATGTTGTGCAACTGCAACTTGGTTTAAAAGTTTACGAGACAGGTGTTTTCAAAACTAAGAATCTTTGTGGGTTATTAAATAAAATAGAATAAAAATATTTTATTCGCTATTTTTGGTACATTTAAATTTAACAAGTATAATGCTTACAAACATTTCGGCTGGCGATCTGTTGAGTGGAACTAATTAAAATTGCTTTGTAATTATTTTTAGACGACGTTCATTATGCACATATTTAATATCATTTTCTTTGACATTACGAATTGCGAAAAGGAAGAAAAAGGCGATACGAGAAAATGAGACGAGGTGACTACACAACACCACCAACCTATTTTCTTTTCTGAAGGCGAAATATTCTCCATTCATTCATTCATTCATTCATTCATGAAGATCGATACGCTATATATATGAGAGGGGTAGCAGCTGCTCTCATATTTTCCCCGACTTAGATCCAACAATGCAGAAAAGCAAAAATGAACCACTTTCCACCATTTTTCTCGGCTTCCTCCTCCTAAATATATCTACTTTTCTATTGCATCTATTCCACCTTCACACCATGCCTTCCCATTTTACTCTCTCCATATAATTTAGCTGTTCCATATGTTCCCCACACTATTTTTACCCAACGTGACACTTTCCCGTTCTTTGTGCTATTCCATCTTGAAACGAAACAGAGTCCTCATAGCAAAAGCATTAAATATTACGTTCACGAAGTAATAATAACGGTGTGAAAAGGAAAGGGTGAAGGAGCAGTGCAGAAAGGGAGACACACATCATCATCATCATCCCATCACTGTGATGATAATAGTGAAAGAAAGTAGAACATAATAGCGTGTTCTGCAATGCAATATGATCTCCTTTTTGCAAATAAAATATCCGTGTCTCCCCGTCTCGCACAGAAGGAAAGCTGCCGCTCCCTCAACTTGCCTCTTCTTCTGTTGCCATTAACCAGTTGTGACTACTGTGCTTGCGTCATTTTTTTCATCTTTTGTGATGAAAGCAGCTTATCATAATAATATGTCTGGGCTGGAGCATATGTGACAAACTATGTACTTTTCACTTTCTTCCCACTTTCCCCTCATTCTTCTGAAGAAACAATTGGATTGGAAAGAAAAAGTGAGAGACGAAAAAGTTCAACTGCTTTTAATATTAAAAAGGTGGAAGCAAACGAAGAAATTTTCCCTTTCATATTTTTGTACGTGTCTGCTCCAAAAAATTTCTTCACCACTTTTGACTTTGATGAAATAGACAGAGAAAAGTGAAAGACAATGCTAAATTTTTGGAGTAATGAAAATGACAGAAAATGTCAGAACAAGAGGAGAGACGAGAGAGAGGTGAACTTTTCAATTTGCAAATGGAGAAAGCGACAGAGTGAGGATGATGATGTTTGCGTGGTGAGAAATCATGCGAGGTTGACGATGCAAAATATTAATTATTATAAGTATTTTCCCCATACTCGTAGTGATTGTGAGTGTTTGTGTGGGTAGGAAGCAAGTAGCAAGGTTGTTCAAGGTGTGTGCTGCAGCAACCAGCTGCTGCTGGGCTCTTCTCGTCCTACCTGAATTTTACATTTATGGACTTGCACATCAATATTTTTTGTTAAAGTTCTCCTAACATGTGGATATATCTGAGCTTCTTTATGCTTCTATATACGCTTTCAAATGGAGAGGAAAGGAAACAAACGGAATGGAAGGAAAATGTGTAGTATTCACATTCACACATGCAATGTAAGCAAACCAACTTCTTTTTCCTGCTTTCGCTGCTCTCTACAGTATACACAGCAAGTACTTCTTCACGTCAGCGTCAGACTTGGCAAAAGAAAGAAGGTTTTACAAGTCAAAAAGACTGACTTCCTTCTCTCCTCCAACAAGAAAGTTGGGGAGAAAAGCAGCCGAGCAAAGTACATGTTGTGAACTATATCGATTTTCTACAGAGGTACTTCTCCTCACGGCTTTCTGCCGTTGGGCTTGCCACACACCAGCCAAACACTGAATGGTCTATAATGTGCATCTCTATTCTATAGTTTCGTAACTATTTCTTTTGTTGCGAATCTGAAAAAGTGTTATAATGTATGCTTCGCATAGCAATATTTTTAAAACAAAAAAAAAGTTGCGGTGCAAAAAGCGAGAGAATTTTATACTATTGTATTATATTCTTCTCAACAGCTCTTCTGAGAAAAATAAAGCCTTATGCAAATATTGCAACACATTCCTGAACCAATATCCATTTCTTTTGTGCTCCACATTTTTATTTATCCTGAAGCAAAATGAAAAGTGAGACGAACTCCCAACTTTTTGAGTCAGATTGTATTTCAGAGGAAAAATGAGAGCTTGAGATTTATAAACTTTTTTTTTGGATAGCATACTAGCAGCACCACTTTTCGTCAAATTCTCTCCTATCACTATTATTATGCTGCTTCTTTTTGGAATCCGAAACTCAACAATAGAAACTATCGCGTAAAGTAGACAGCGTGTATATAGCTCAGCTAGTGTCTTCCATTCTATCTCGAATTCATTGTTATTTGAAAGCATTTTCTTTTCGCGACAGGATATATTCTTGGCATGTTTAATCCTCGAAAAAAGAATCTTTGTAGTTTGATATGACGTACAGAAAGGAGAACCTCTTGCTTGCATTTAAGCATACAAAATCTTTCGCACAAACACAAATTCTTCAGTTGAACTCAAGCCTCAAATAAGAATAGGAATGGATGCTAGTATTTATTTATTATTTACAGAAAAATACAACTTGCAGAAAGAGAAGAAGACTGACACGTATTTCATTCGCTCTACAGTTTCAAACGCTTCATTTTATTCAATATTCATAAAAATCACCCATATTTATAACAACTTCTCAATTATTGGGCTGAAATGGTCGATTTGGAATTCAACAAGATTTGAATGTACATAATATCAGTTTTTAAACTTTCAGTCATCTATATATACATTATTTTGTATAAAGAGTAAACCTCTTTAAGTGCATTATTACAAATAGTACTCTCCAAGAAAACTTGTTGTCTTGTTGGCTTCAGGATATTTTTTATTTGTTTATCAAAGCATGATCATAAAAGCTTAAAGATTTTTTAACATCATGAAAAGCCTCTTCCATACCATCATGATCATGATGCTATATAGTATAAATGTATTTACGTGCTACTTTTCTTTATTGGACAAAAGACATGAAGCTCTGGAAATGTCATGATGGCATGGCAGGGCACAGCAAAGATCTTTTTGCCGACAGGGGACAAAAATTGCATTCAAGTGGAAAGAAAGGGGAAAATGTATTTGTAAATGTGTGTAAGGATATACTGAGTCTGGCTGGCAGTTTTTTTAAAAATATCATTCTGGACTATAGTTTTATATTCCTCCACTCCACCACCGCACCACACGACATGACACAGCAGCAGGAGCATCAACATCAACAACAATATCGGCTTTTTGAAGTAGAAAAGAAAGAGATTTTCATGTTCTTGTTATAAAAACGACGACGCAGGAGCAAAAAACAGCAAGATAGCTGTAATAGCAATAATAATGATATGGTACATAAACTGGTTGTAAGACAAGTTCCAGTCTTGTTCCAGAAGCTGAGGCTTGCATGCAGAAAAAAAAACGAGGAAAAAATGATTATGAACAAAATGCGAGAAGCGAAATAAAGTGTATAATGCACGCATCCTTATATTATACTGGATCGTTTCATGCATGCTTGAATTCATGTTCCTTTTTCCAGATTTCTTCTCCAGCGGGCAGAAAAAGAAGACCAGGGTGAGTGTTACAGACATGCATAAATCCTATCAAACCCATTACGACAGTATTATAAGGAAAAAGTGGAGAGACTCAAAAGAACAGTAAGCTTTTATCTCCGTGTGCACATATACACTTCAAAATATTACGCTCAAGAAGTTAACGTCCTCAGGATGAAAAGTGGAACACTGAGAAACTTAAACGCCGGTTTAATGCAACATTTTTCATTATTTTAATAGATTATGACTTTAGCAAAAAAAATAGTAGCAAATTAATTGCAGTGGAAATTTCGTCTGATAAAATTACTCAAATCCTTCCTGTTTTAAGCCGGAGTTGTCTGTCTTGTAGTCTTCTTCAGCAAATTTTATTGATAGGTTATTCCTAAAGTAAGATGATGCACTTAATCTGTCAACTTTTCTAGTTTTCCTCGTCTGTTCAAGAGAATCAAGTTTTTTACAAGTGAACTCATCTTTCCTCCGTATACTTTATATATCAAGATGCAATTACTGTTTCAAGATTGTTTTGTAGTTGAAGTAGACAAGCTGGAAGAAGAGTAGCAACTGAGCAACATTCTTGATACATTTCTCGGAAGGAGAAACTGGAAGTTGTAAAACCTTGTAGTGCTCGCTTTGATTGTTGTTGAGAAGCGGGATTGAAAATTGTAATATGACATGTAATTTGAGATTTGCGATTGTGACGATGATTCTGCTCTGACAATGACGAGGAGTAAGTACACAGTTTAGTTTAGTTTAAAGCTGTTTTGTCATCTTCATCGGGCGTTCACTCTCTCTCTCGAATTACGAGAATCACAGCATGCCTTACATCCAACACCTCATACATCATCATTCATCCATCCATCCAACTGGTTCTTGATGATTTCTGCTAAGACTCGAAACTGAACGAGAGCAAGGGCTTAAGTAGAGGCTTATACTTTATATTGGTCTCAACTTTCGCTTTTCTTTCTTTCAAGTGCACTTGTTAAATAAAGGAGAAAATACGTATCTCCACTGTTCCCTGTTTGTAGCTGGACTATTGCCATTTTTATGAAGAAAAAAAACAGAAACTATTGTCATTTTGATTTCTTCTTGCAAGCCAGCGATAAAATTTTTCTGGCTTCAGATCCGGAACAACGACAAATGCTGATATCCTTACAGACGACTCATTTTTCAGAATATCGACCATTTTCATTTTTGAAGTTGTAACCTGCAAGCTCCAGTGTACGCGGGTGGTTATAACTTCTCGTTGGCATTTTCTTATCCAAAATTAAACGCAAATTGTACGCATCTTGTCCCTAATTGCAGAGTTAGCACCAATAAATCCATTTCTCCTATGATAAATTCCCAATTTCACTCCCGTCCCATTCTCTCCCAATCTAATCCTTCTTTCTACTTTTTCTTTCTTTTCTGGTTGAAAGCATTAAATTTTATCCATCGAAATTAATGACCGTCTTATCTCTCTGTTAAAACTTCTTCCTTTAGTCTCCAGTCTCCGTTTTAGATTTATGTGCTTCCTCCAATCACTAGCAATTTGATATAATCCAATCTACACACACACACTCAGGCATTATTCTTATAAACCGTGCCGACATTCACATAGGCTCTTCGTAGCACTACTTTACTTATTCGTCGGCGACCGAAAGCAACGAGTATGGTGTATGGCGATAATGCCACACAAAATTGCTTCCATTCACATCCACTGGTTCTATGTGCCACCGACACGGAACTGCAGAGACTGAGAGTCGAGTGGCTTGGCTTGGCTGCAGATACATAGACCTTGGACTGGATTACTTGATTACTACTTCTCTTGTGAACATGCCTAAATGCGACTTTTCTACAGAAAGAAGACTATACATCCAACCAGTCGCGTACAGTAACATGTCCATTGATGTAGGCCAGAATGTTTGAAACTTTTAATCGAAATCTCTCAAAAAGAAGATGCTATCATCTCAACAAACCATTTTGATAGGCCAGTGAGAAAGATTTACCTCATTTCCTACAAATTAGTTTTCTCTCTTTCCCTTTTATCACTCATAATAATTTCCACTTTTATTGCAGTATTATTCATCCTCCTATAAGAAAATCGTTGTATATTATGCTCTGCACAACTCAGTCAGTCATAGTCATTGTCACAAGCTCGATTGGATCCCCCTAAAATACTTCTCAACATAATCTTGACATTCCGAGATAGCCATGATGTATAACTCGTTGACGCTATAGGTTTAAAATTCACATTGCTAACATACCTTTTATATATTCAGGTTTTTGGCATTATGAATGAATGAATATTTTATCTGAAGTAATCGGGAAGTCTCGTTTTTCTTCACTAAATGCTCACTATCTACAAAGCCGAGTCTCCACCACACTCACATTAATTACCATACCTGAAAACCGGATAGGGAGGAATGAATATTAGGAATTGATTGCCTCTCTTTTTTACTCTGTGTGCTATGTATTTCAATTGCTTTTCTTGTCTACACGCACAACCAGACAAGGATTACTGTAACTGCATCAACAAACAATCTTGTGTAGTATTAACATTTTTTGTTCACACAAAAGTTGCTCATTTTCGTTCGCATACAAAACAGGTGGATTCCTATTTGCTCATAATTCCCCATATATTATTATTATTCCGCATTCCAATCTTTAGCCTCAAGAGCAAAAAACCAAAGTGCAATCTGAAACACCAAAATGCATTTTTCTTTAGCAGCCTGATAACCTTCATAATCGATTCTCACCCAGCAAGTTAGTAGTTGCTCATGCATTTATACACTTCAATTTATAAATTTGTCCTCTTTGAAATTCAAAGCGTGAACAATACAATCATGATATAAAAGATGATGATGTTTCGGAGGCAGTGAATTAATTTACAATTTTTTAGTATTCTTCCTCATGCTCATGTATGGGCAGAATTGCGTAGAGACACAGTTTAATTTGTGAAAGAGAGAACAAAAATGAAATATGAGCCAAGTAAAGTATGCTTATAGTGAATATATATAACAGTTGTGTTGTATATGATGATATGCATCATTATGGATAAGCATAATTTTCCTTGGCAGTAGACAACGAAAAAGGTGATGATGATAATGCATAAATTATGGTAATCACGGACATTGTTGCAGGAGAAAAATTATTGCAGGTGCAAATCAACAAGGGAAGCTTGCACCAGCATATACACCATCATCTCATGTTCTTTTTCATTATTCAGGAGCCAATAAATGGAAATGAGGTGGAAAAAAGGTTGTAAGCAATTTTTCTCTTGAAGACGAAGCTCCTCTGAAATGTTGCACTTCGTTGCGCTTCATCTCATCATCAACATCAAAGCTTGTTTATAAACAACCAGTAAATTAAAGTGCAATGTCAAAGTCAAGGTTCCCCTTTGACTCAAGCTGTGGTTTCTATATCATCATACGGTACAGTACAGAGCACCACCACCAATTCGTGGAATAAAATGTTTTCCGTAAAATTATGCACATCATCATAATCATTGCATTAGCTGCATATAACATCAAACTATCATTATATTTACGGTAACGAACTCCTTATGAAGGTTATAAAAAGATGGGGCGGTAAAATGGAGTGCAATCCTTATTTGTACTCATTCATACGTATTTTTTCTCCCAGACGCAGTTCATATTCATGTAGGGAAAAGATACATTTTTTGCGAGAGAGTATACATTAGATGCATTCTCGTCTCGTCATCATTTCATTTTCCCATATGATGTGATTATTGTGAACCAAGTGACCAACTTTGTGGTTTCCTTATAGTATTCTCTCCTCAATTTAATTCAGAAGAAGAATACGAAACATCTGATGATGATGAGGAGAGGATGTCTTGGTGTAATAAAATAATGCATCCTAAAATTATGCCGTACTCAGCATGAAATCCGGTATTTCCCGATATGAACATAATATCTACATTCTTACATTGCAAATACAATATACTCATACAAATGTATAAAACAGTTAGGTTGTAGGATTACGCTGTAAACCCTACCAAACAACGTAATAAGTCACAGCAACAGCAGCAGCAGTAGAGTCCGTCATCATCATCATAATCATCATCTAAAGAAGTCTTATAACAACATAAAAATGACGATGAAGAGCAAAAACTTTGCGTTTCCACTTCCTTAAACATTTCACCTCGTCTTCGTCTTGTCTCATCTTTCTCGTTTTTATAATGTCGGCTTCAACCGTCTTTTATGATCCGTATCATGAGCTTCATGACATGGAGCATTTTTCTCTCAAATCCTCAATTCAAACAAAACTTTTTACGAGAATTCCTTGCAGCATCAACGCCGAACCACGTACTCCTTATCATTTGATATGATGATGATGCTCTTTTAACCCAATGGGTAATTAGGAATGCATAGAATATTTCTTTCAAAACTAGAAGGATATATACTCTCTTCAAAAAAGTTGCACGGTTTAAACAATGTGTAATATGCTGCAACAATACAAATTGAATGTAATGATGATAACATGGTGGTGGCTGAAGAAAATGTGCGTTATGCTCCTTTGTTCCTTCAAGCTACTCATCTTCTCCTGCTCTAAACAAAAGCGGGGTTATAAACGTGTGTAGCGTCACCATCACCATGATCAGAAAAGCCAGAGGAGTAAAATGTTTGTCTGGTTCAATGGATGGTGTAGTACAGTGCATCAAAAAAAGCATTGCATTGCATTATTCCACTTGATAATTTTTTTCTAGCTTGGAGCAATGTGAGTGTGTAGACCAAAAAATGAGAGATGGATGAAGATAGCAATTCCCTTTTCTTTCCTTCTGTTTTGCCACGTTATGCTTGTAATATTATTTACCTGCTGATCATCATCATCATCGAGGATTCTTTTCTTTATGCAGGTCATTGTCACTTTGTCCTTTTTCTAAACACCAACAAACAGCTGAACAGTTGAGCACGGTTACGTTATCTCGTTTTTATACCGGTATTTCGTGTGCCATACATGTCTACATTTTTTGTAAAATGTGTCTTCTTATCACATCTCTACATATATGTGGATTGTATTGTTGTATCCAAAATGTTATTTTTGCGTGGTATGATGAATGATCATGTGTGATGTTAGAATCATGTCGTGTCTGCATTTGAATTCACATTTACAAAGCATCAACCCATTCTTTAGCTCACCATGCACTCCACCACCACCGACCACAAAGATCAATTCAATTCACACACAGATGACCAGACCAGATGAGCTTTTATTATCTTGAGTATAATATGTTGTGGTGTGTAGTATGGGGAGGGCCGGAGATGCTCAAAATATAGTATCATAATACCATGATATCAATAGTCAAGTGGCGAAAAATGCAAATCGAATTGTATTCCTTGCAAAGCAGTAAATCATGCCTACTTTCAAAATAATAATGTGTGCCAGCCAAAGTCAAAGCCAAAAAATGCCATGACGTATATAACGTTTGCGTACAGCGCCAAGCTGACTGACAACTCAAGACAACGACAAGGAAGGACCATCGTGTCTTCGACTTCGATTAAGCTGCCATTGTTTGAAAGTATGGTTGGCTCTTTTGGCACGAATGGATGTGAGCAAAGTTTTTAATACTTTTATTGTCACAATATACAACCATGTGTGTTGAGACGATTGATTGGATATTTGTATGTGGGTAGTAAAACGGGCAGGCAATTCACTTCTAATCTCCTTTAGCTCGTTTACTTCACCGCTTGAAATCAAAATGTACATGTGCAAGAACACTCTTTAAGTTTGTACATGCGTCCCCTAACTAATCTGTAGGTAAAAAGATGAGATGAACCATTGTGGATTTGAGCCTCCTCGCTTCACGAGCCATTTAGAGGAAAGATTACAAGGGGTTTCGTCTCGCCAAAACAAAATGCAATCTATTTCTTAAATGTGGCACACACAAACATTTAATGCCTACGTATGTACGTTTAATGCGAATGGATGGATGGCTCTTCTTATCTGTCAAACTGACTGAATGTAACTGTTTTCTGAAGATTGGGTTGACTATGCCTATGAATTGTTGAGAACGAAGAGCCTACCAAACTGAGAATGTAAAACGGGAAAAGGCGGAAGATGGGAAATTGCATTACTAATGCTACTTAAAAACTCGAGCATCCTCTCATTCTTATCCCCCTTTTTGCCTGTAAACAAATTTTGATAAGAACAAGAGGAGCAGTTTCTCTCCCACAGTGAAAATGAATGCACTTTTCTTTCCTTCTGGCACATTTGAACACTCTAAAAGCTGAGTTGCATTGCATTATGCTCAGAATCACATCACAATCACCCTACGCATCACCAAACCACACCACACAAAACACCGCTTCTTTCTTCGGAGAATAAAGATATATCTGAAAGAGGTTCAGTGGGAATATTAAAGAAGTTATCTCATTTCATCCCATTAAAATTTCAAGTCGAGGAAAGGGGGAGTTGAGAGACATGGTTTTAATTTCTTTTTGCAGTCATTTTTATTATATCCATCTCAAAAAATATTCCCATGTTCCTGTTTGTAACTAACAGTAAGCAGCTTTAGCCAGGGTGGTAGTGGTAGTGCTGATGATTCTACTACGATAATATAGCTTGAGGCGTATTACAAAAATTGTAATGAGTTCAATATACATACATTAGCAAAGAGGACAAGAACAAGACAAGAGGGAGAGTAACTCTTTGGGATCGCTTTGCAAAACAGAGCAAGAACAAGACAGCTACAAACGGGAAGCTGTATGAATAAAACGGAAGGTTCAACTTTGGCATATTTTTCTCTTCATCTTTATTACTTCAAAGTCTCTGGCTTCGACTCCAAGCCATTGTATCAATGTCAGGAGAATGGCATGCCACCTCGAAAGCAACATTGATTCAATTCAATGGAAGTCAACGTCACTTTGTTTCCTTCAAGAAGAAGAGGAGCATCCCCGCCAAGTAAAGTGTGGATGGATGGGCTGCTACGCACATATTCCTACGCATGAAATGAGTTCCATTTCATTCCTTCATGTAATTTTTATTGCCCACAGCCAACACATTTCGAAATGAATGTTTAAAAATTCTTAGCTTGGCTCTGGTTTGACGTTCATTGCTTGACTTTACGATGCTTTGCTTTGCTAAATGTTGATGTGAGTTCGTACATGATGTGATGGGAGGATATGGGATACAATGCGAAAAGTCAGATGTTACAATGCGATATCCCAGTATTTTTTTGGTTATATGATAGGAGGAAAGAAGATATAGATAAGTACTTGTCAGAACTGTAATATATGACAGGTTTTAAAAATTAGATGAGTAAATTCCCATTGTATATAATATATACGCATGTTAAGTATAGGTTGTACACGCACTTTAGCAGATTACCATATTATAGAACTGCCTGTGAAAGATCTCATTCTGACTGTCACATAGACAATAAACATAAACAAGTATTCCACTCGGCCTATATATTTATGGTGGTGGTTGATAGTAACAAGCGAAATGTTTTTGGCCGATGGCCCCTTCTTCATCGTATTATTGATTGTTATTGTTGTGTAATACAAGTACAACATTCCCCGAGATATTCAAAGTATGATGATCAACATGCAAAAGTTCTGGCGTAGAGGCTCTTGACTTGACCGCAAGGGAAATGGTTAAGTACGTGTGTAATGCGTGTACGCACTTTTGTTAGCAAAAGCAATTGAAATGACGCCTTTGGTGAATGAAAGGGCAGAGCAGGCTACATGAAAGGCACGTGTAAAAGACATCATAAATACTAAATGGGAGCCATTATACAAAGTCAATAAATGAATGTTGTAACGGTCTCCGACCTGGAATTCTGAGTACAAAGCTGACTAATGGGAAAGGGTAAGTTTGGTAAACATTTTCATCTTTGTTTGTAAGTTTACCATTTCCTTGGCCCAACTATTCTGCAACAAAGTTCCACGAAAAGTTAATAAATCCTAATAGAAAATCTTTCCTATTTGAACGAATTTTGTGAAACGTAAAGCATAACGATAATAATAGTATAGGCTACATAAATGAGCAACTGGTTGGTTAACAACTGTAGAAGAGAAAGAAAAGGAAATGGTTGAATGATTGAACGAGTTTAACACAATCATCGTGAGTGAGACACTCTTTCTTCTGGGGCTGACATTGTGTAAGATTCTGGGAAGAACGAAGAAAGTGTTTTGCTCGCGACTTGATGTCATTACATGATTTGATTAGCTACACACTCATTCATTCATTCTATGGTTGATGTGTGTGTACTTCCGAAATGGGGAAGGTGAGAGTAAGAGCAATGTAGTGTGAGTAAAGGTAAGAGGAAGACGGAAAATGTAATTTTCGTGGAACTTCGTTTTACTCAAAAACCACAGGAAGAAACGTATGACAAAAGTTTTTTGCATGACAAATTGGCTTGAGAAAAGTCAGTTTTTGTGGGTATAACTGCGGATTGCGTAGAAATGCGACAAAAGACGAATAAATATTTCTTCTAGCTACAAGTAAAATTTTACATTGTTTAACGGCAATGTCGGCGACTCACCTACTAATAATTGGCATTATAAACATAGTGATGTAACAATTAGGAGCGTCAAACATACTCAAAAGTAATGGAATAAAAAAGTGCGAGCAATATTCTTTTTTATTTATTCCACCGTAATATTCTGGGTTTAATTTATGTACACCACTCAACCTAGTTCTGACTCTTCAAATTGGTAGCAACTTCAAAAGCAGAAACTGGGTTCATCTCAGGAAAACCAATTAACAAGCTTCCATAAAAAGCAATGTGAATGGACCTAGTTAGGTAAGTCGTTTTTCTTGACACAACAGTTATGTTCTCTGTTGTCTATGCACTTTTCAGGAATGCGTGAGTTGTTCCTGGGCTGCTTAAACTGAAGTAGCCCGTTGACTAAAAACCAGGACTTTTCTTTCTAATTATGATAATATATCAAGAAATTGGACTCGTTTCATTTTCTCTGACTGTGAGTGAGTGGCGATAAAATTTAAAAGCTTTTGTACTTCATAGCTCACTCACATAGTTTTAATGTATAAGGTTACATTTTATATAGTATTACAAACATGTTACACATTATGCATTTACGAAAGGTATGCATTTCTTTGCTTTGCAATTTTACAAGTGGACACGCCCACAATGTAAACCTCAGCGCGTGAAACATACGCTACGCACTTGTAAAACAATGCCATCAAGTTGGTTGATTGATTGCAGTACGCAACTTGAAACAAAAACAAATCAAACTGTCACTAATCCACTATAGAAAGGGGTGGATACCTACACAATTGTATGTTCAAGAGAGAAAGAAAGCAACATGCCAAAAAGTGTAGTACACGCAGCCAAAGAACAATCTCCAAAGTACAAGATTAAAAATTCTCTCTCTGGTTCAACACAAAACAAATGAGAATCACGCTTCATTTCACTTCATGCAGCTCATTTGCAATGCGAGAACAATGTGAAATATGTTATTGAGTGAGTAGGTATGCAAATGTGTTGTAAAAGTGATGAAAATAACTATACACATTATTAGCACACAACCTAGCCCCTGTTTTTCCACATTCTTGTCAATTCTCGCCCTTGATTTCAGCCAAATGTTAACATTCAATTGAAATATTTACAACTTTTCACCAAGCTTTGCGGTTGCGATAAAACCACAAGAAAAAACGTGACAATTAGTGATAATAATTATTAAATTTGCATCAGTATAAAATTGTAATTGATGGGTAGTTTTAATAATATGATGAGAAATAAACCCGCGCACACACGCTCTTCAAAACGCAAGTTTATTTCCTCAAATTATCTTCAATTAGCAATGAAATTTCCTATATAACAATCTACATTATTTTCTGCTTGCCAAGAAATACACACTACCTGTTTATAAGCACAACATTGTGAGCATCACAGTGAAAACAACAGTAATTCTTGACGGTTCTGTTTGTGCAGAGCGCAGTACAAGTTGTATAACCAACACACAACATTCCCAGAGTCCCTAGTCATCGAAAGGAACGATTATCGGTGCGAACGTGATGAGAATACTGAGAGAAAAACCTGAAAATATATTGCACAACATTCTTACATATATTTTTTCTTTCAAAAAAGCAGGTATCTACCAACGTTCGGTGCTGACTTCACTATGTCATGTCATACTTATACTAGTGACTGCAGCAAAAACTAGTAATGCAGTCAGTTTTTTCCCAAAACTAAGAATTTTTTCTAAAGAGCAAAAAAAATGTGACTGAAGACTGAAATCATCGTCATCATCATCATTTAATTTCAGCAGCAGTGCAGAGTTCCAAACAACCCAATATTATATTATAACCATCTTGTTTCACTGTGTTTATAAATCCGCACAACTTTTGGATTCTTGTTGCTCCCTATTATTACTTCCCCTTTTCATTAAGCCTTGTGTATACTCTCATCATCCTCCATTTCTACCAAAACAGCATTAATTTACGCACATTGCAATCTACAAACGCACATGAGGATAATGAAGGAATATCGTAGTAATAAGTATGCATGGAGAAATAATGCGTGCGTCCCGTTTTCTGGATGATTATTATGATGGGAGATAAACTAAGTATGATTATAGACTCCATCTGTTTTGTACCTGGTTGTTATTTAGCTTTGAGTTAACGTCCTTAAGCCCGTGAACACTGGCCCCTTAAAACTGATGAATGGAATTTCTCCCTAATTCCAAAAAAGTATTCAAATTCTTGTGTAATTTCTGAACTATAATCTAATATAATTTCCCTTGTTTGTTTTTCTTCAAAGTACAAATTTTTGTATTACGCATGTTTATATGTTTCATATTACATATATCCTGTTCCTGGCTTAATTTAATAGGAAATGATCAATTGCGTTGCGAATCTGGGTCAAAACGGAGGCACAGCAGCCTTCAAGAAGTTCACTCACATGCCCGCTTTTGTAGGGAACACATTAAAATGACAGATTTATGTGGGATACGAACTTCCTCTCAAGAATTTTTGAATGAATGGACGAATATCACGCAAAATAGGTGCTTGAGTAAAAGTTTGAAGCATTGTTGACTCAAATCTTTTCAAGAGCAGACCACAATATCCAAAAATACAATGTACATACATAAAGCTAATTAGGAGAGACTGCTGAATATATTTTATAGTAAATTTGCACAAGGCTCTATAGAATCAAGATCAGATAAAATACGCTGATTCTCTGAGATTTGGTAGAGCAGACACGATATCTTGTTAAACAGCCTACTTTGATCTCACCAGAAGCCTTTTCCGTAGTATTAATTGTATTCATGAGAGAAAGAGGACAAAATGGAGAAGCGATGAATAAAAGTACTCATTGGCCCGCTTCTGCTCTAGATATATATGGCTTGCCAGCGATTTCCTACTTGAGTTCCTAATATATTAAAATATGATGAGCATTGTGACGTACGGCTTGATAGATATAAAGTGAAATGTACATGGCTATGCAATTAATATGTCAGTATTAATTTCCGGTACAAAGCCATCAACGAGGAAGAACCGTAAGAGCTCCTCACTCTCTCCTGTTGTTCATTCTCATCTTAATATCATTTCAGAGGCCACTCGACCACGGTTGATTATGATGAGAATGACGTTGAATATTAAGACCTATCTGTGAATGCAAATCGCTGCATTTTCATTCCTTATCAACCCAGCAAACCGTCATATCCGATGCATATTTTCCCTGCTCATCCGCGGAGTAGTAGTAAAGCATGCGGCTTGGCTTTAATGGAATCTCCACTGGCTGCACCTTATTCATGCTACGCTTGGATATGTGCAGTCACTGGATTTAATTACTTAATTTAATCAACGAAACTATTTCATCAGATCCGAATTTCAGAATACACATTGCGTCTCCCAACAGCAAACTTCATGCAAATAAGTGGTGAGCATTAAAACGGTACATGCCACATGATAATAATCACCCATCCATATTGAAAACGGAAGGAGCGACGCGTGCATTTTGCTCCTTTCTCTCCTTCCTTCCTCAACGAAATGAGCAAACATATCACCCCAATTCATGTAGGTTATGTTGATGTACATTTTTTTTATAAACAGACACTAGACACGTAAGGAAAATATACAAATGCTTGCTGTTCGGATGGTTATCATTAACAATGAAAATATTATGATGGCCCTTTTCCCATTTATCATTTGCTCAAAACAAAACATGGCTCCTTTCCGAGCCAAGTCCCGCACAATATTTTTTGTCTTCTCACTCCTAGTAACACAAAAAGGATGCGGTGCTATTAATAGTGAAGAAAAGAATCGACAGTTTTTTAGCGCTAATGAATTAATTAACGTCAATTACATCCATTACCGTAGCCATTTGATTATATATCACACACTGTATGAATGTATATTACATTACGTGGCCTATCGAAAAAGGGGAGAACCTTCCAAAACAACAATAATACTACTTGATGTGTCATCATCATCGTCATCATCATCATCATAATATAGCAGTTTGTCACGACAAAAAATAATGTTAGCAATGCTGCATTATTAGGGCATGGCAATGGCATGCTATTTTATACAGCATTGCAGATGATGATGATATGAATAGAGGACAGGACGACTCGGTGACCGGTTTTTATTTTTTTCTCTGTAAAATAAAAGCACATATATCCTACCCCACCACAACAATACACTTTTGTACTGCTGATGGAAAGAGCGAAACAATAAAAAAACGCATAAAGAAAAGTGGTATTGGCATTATAACTTTGTGTTTTACTTACCTATAGAAAATTGTGACGGTGCGGAGAAGAGAGGGTTGAGGAATAAAAATGTCAAGCATCAAACATCAAACCGTCTCGTCTCTTTTTAGACCTTGCTAACGAGAAACACGTATAACAATTTTTTGGGGGTAAAAAATCCTCTTCTCTTTTCTACACGATATTTACTTTTTTGTTTTAATTACTCGCTTTACTGCTCTCTTCTGTCGTGTCCACTACTAGCAGCATAGAGCACACCACCGCCCACTTATTATGTCGCACACGAAGATTAGCTCTTCATTCACTTTTCATCATGCACACTCACACTTGAATACTTCACTGAACTGGATTTTTTTAACATAGAGTCATCTCATTCTGCAAGTACACCCGAAGCGTTTATGTATAACAAGAAGGTAAAAGCTCCAACGGATAATGACGATGATTGCTGCAACAAACTAAATTAGCATTTATATTAGTTAGTACATACAAGCCAGTGGATTGCATGCGGAACGAACTATGCAGATATACACCTTTCTTTCACTTTTTCATCATCTTAGTTCGCTCGTGTGGTCTTGTCTGGTCTATATAAAAAATGCCGTCACAGAGAGCGATCGTAAAATTGCACGAAATACTCGTAATATAATATTTCCACCCACACCTTTGCTGTTTATTAGCCTACACCTTCATCTCCCTCTTAGTTGTTCGATTGAAACATGTGGATTAAGATTTCCTGCTCTTCATTCACAAGCCAAGGAATATCCTCAATGGTAAACTAGTTCACACTTTTCATTTCACTATTTTTTCATGCGAAAAAAATCCCAGGAAGCAGGTAACGGTTGGATAAACGGGTGTTGTTTCGTATGCAATCAATCGATCCGACTTACAAACAAAGCGTATTGGTTTGCTGCTTTGTTTGTTCTGATGTGCGGAAGACAATATTTCTTTTGAGAATAGACAACTTTGTTTCCAGAAGAGAAACGAGGAACAAGAGGATTATCCTTCAAAGAAGGATGTTTTTTCCTCTCTCACTCCCTCATGCACAATGTGCATGGATATATAGCAGCGGTGATCCCTTGTTCCTTTTTCTTGTCACATTCTTGTCACCTGTCACAAGACATGATTACAAATGAAAACTAATGATGACGGCCGTGATGAATGTATTTACTTCAATTAGCTTTCTTTGCTCCACCACAATTTTGATTTTTTCCAAGAGAAAAAGTCGGAAACTTCTTTACAACTTGTTCTGAAATCCACATAGAAATTACAACGGGCTTGGTTTGAATTCTAATTTTTTTTTCTGGGAACAAATTTGATTGGAAATGTTTGCACAGCACAACGAATTTCTCCAAGTTGGTTTGACTTGAGCAAAGTTGATGATGATTTTTTTGCCTTGCCTTCCTTTTCTGCTTTCCCTTCAAATTATTAATTCGATAATTATGTATTCTGCTTGAGATCTCTATACTTTAAGGTTGCCTCATATTCTTCTTCTTCTTCAGAACTTTTGTAAATTCACAACTCCCTTTCCAAGTTTTGCATGAAGATCATCACACAGCACACACTGGTACTGGTACAAAGTACCGAACCGACACACAAGCCGTATGTATGTATGGCGGGTGGCTGACACGGAACAACTGAGCACTTGCAGCCCTCACTGTTCGGATTTTACTATGCTAGTTCGTTCTCTCAGCATACATAACATCAACATCACCACCACCACTACCATCATCATACAAACTCATGCACGAGAGAGAGAGTCGACTACGAAAAAGAAGTTTGTTCGAGTGAGCGAGTTGAAGTTGAGGAAGCTCTGCTTTTTCCTATGTACGAAAGAAGGCTCGTACTATTTCCTTCAATTCATTCTTGCTCAGCTACCTACAACACACAATTGTATATATACGTACGTAATATTACGTGAATGTAGTAAAATTCAGATGAAGAAAGGGAGCCCAAAAGAAACTCCGCTAGCGCAACCACCTTGTATCCCTAATATAATATAACAACATTGTTATATGTGTAGTATGTGGGTCTTCAACAATGTGTAATGTAATGTTATGCATTCCTTTACTACTCACTCTTCACTATCATTATGTTTGGGTATATAGGGAATATAATTCTCTATAGAAAAACACTACTTACTACTAGCACTGCTGCATTATCCAAAATCCTATTGTAACCTGGTCAAGAAACAACAAAACTATTAAGCTGTATAAAATGGAAGGAATGGATACGCATAAAAATAGTCAACGAGCGTAAGTTCACTTCAAGGTTCTTTTCTCCGGGTTTCGGTTCTCCACCCGCATGGATTGGATGGAATGAAGTTGAAGTGGATAGAATGGAGCAATGGTAAAACCAATGCTATTTTATATTTTTGCGGAAGGAGCAAGGGAGAAAATATTATTTGGGTTCTTTCTTTGTTACTACTACTCCTCATTCACTCACTCAACAATTTTTACTCTATATTTCTTCCCCTTTTCTCTTTTTTTCTCTTCCTGCTTTTTCTGCTGAGCTTTCCATTCCACAGCACTGCTCACTCCGAGTTGAACGATCATTGTAATCATGATCGTCATCACACATCACACCATCGTCATTTTCTTTATACAATCCGCTTCCTTGTCATTCTGATGCTTATACAACACAACCGGGGGTTCGATAAAGAGGGAAGGGAATTGACTTTTTGGAAACTCTATATAGATTTTTCACATGTATCCCATATAACTTCTCCCTTCAGTTCCACTGCGCAAAGTTTACTCACTCACTCTCTCGTGTGGTTGAAGTTTATTTGTTGTAGTAATAGAGTCTGTGGTTCATTACAAATAAATGGTTCTGGAGAACTGGGCATACAGAGAACGTACGTGTATCAACTTCAGTCTTCATTGACTTTAAGGCCAGAGGCACATGCACATGATATATTACAATAACATTCCAAATATGATAGAGCACTGTTCTCTTTAAATAACAAACACGATGAAGTTTTTTATGCAAACTTGATGGGGCTGTGATGAGAGGCTTCGTTATCGTGAACTGCAGCTAATTCCGTTTTTTTGTACTTTTGCCAAGATAGTTGCTGTTATTACTTAATGATACAGTCATTGCGTGATGAATTCATCATCATGATCATCATCGTCTGCAATTTAGGATGGGATATGTTTATCCCAAAATCAGAGCACTGGTTTGGTTTTATATAGCACACAAAAATGCATTGAGGAAGTGCAGCTCTGAACAAAATCTGTGTAACCACAATGAACCTTTTCACGTTGTCCAAAATCGGTGTCAATTTCTATTCATGGCAATTTGCGAAAAGAGGAGCACCGCACCAACTGCCAACTCTATTACACGCAATGTATATATGTATATGTTCTCTAAAAAATCATTTGGCAACGGGTGTATCTCCCATCAAAACGTTTGAAATCAACCAATTTGGGCGAAAACAGAGAGAATGTTATACATAGAACCGTATTTATTATTAGGCTGTGATGATGGTGACTACGTTGCACTCCAACAACCCCTTCACTCTGCGCACTGCATGCCGATGCATGTGAATCTGAGAGATGACTGACTGCAGATTCGACTAGGCATGCATGTTGGCTCTTTGGTCCTCTCGTTGAAACGTGATGTGATGGGATGTCTAGCTCATTTGATTTTTTGTGGTAAAGTTCGCATATGTTGATCATGATGATATTCATTTTTATATTTTTCATCTCTCACTCACTATTATGCTGCTGTTATAAAAACCGTGTTGGGGATAACGTACTATATGCCTTGCAGCGGATAATATCTTACCTGTACTGTTGGGGGTCCCAAAAATCTTTCAGAGGATGTGATAGTAATGATATGCATTGGGAATTAAGGGGAGCTATAGAACGGATTATGTTGCATATTATCATTGGCATCAAAAGGGGAATCTTTCAACGCTGGACCGGACCGGACTGGATCCATAAAACCCAGCAACTGATTTGAATCGCAAGGTGGTCTGGATGATTTTCGCTATGTATGCACACTTTTCAAATCTTTATATTCTTCACCAACACAAATAATGATTATCTTGTTACGAAATCATTAGGGCACCAATATATATCCGCACGTCTTTTCTTCTACACCTGCGCATGTAATGTATAAAACCGCAATAGCCTGAGAGAGGAGTAAAGTAAACAAAAACGGTGTACACACAGACTAATTTTTCATTTGCCTGTAGCCTTCATATTTCTCATGATCTTCTCACAATCTTTGCCTTCTGGTCATTTAAAATGTGATGGCATCGCCAACGGCAGAGAAGCACACGGTAAAAAAGACACTGTTTCCATTGTAGTCTTTTACCAACGTCTCCTCTCCTCCTAATGGATTCTATTCATAGCTGTTAATTCAAAATTCAACTCCATTCTTTCTCAAAGAACACTGCGTGATTCTTTCATATATATACGCCTCAGAAATTGGAATATAAATTAGTCGGTGCAATATGGATATGCATTTTATCTCAGACTGTCGACGCACAGGTTCATATAAAATATATACTACATACAATGTTACTGCATTTCATGCTCATGTGAAACCAACACATTTTGTTCTTCTTTTTTTTACCTGCGAGCCTACCTACATGAATTACTGACAATTGCCATAAATGCATCGTATACTCTTGCTTACTTGCCAAGTCTCTGTCTCGCCGATATTCTTGTTTATAATATTATAATGTACAGTAATATCTCGAAGACGCATCAGAAGAGGGAGAAGTCAGGCAAGGCAACACACATCATTTTCGTAATCGTCATCATAATAGTCAAGTCATCGTGATCATCATTTATTGTTCAGCCAGGAGCATCACGATACGATTGAAAGGGATGAAATCTTTTGATGCACTTCATGATTCAATGTATAAAGAAAAAAGGAGAGACCCATGTATCTTCTTCCTCTGCAGCCAGTGTTATTGTTACACAAGACAGGTACGTATATAAATGTTCATGTTTGCTATAATAATAATATATGCAATCCTATCATCAGCTGTCTAATTTTTTTACGCTTGCACTAACAATATGTCTAGTCTTGAGCTTCACTGCCTGAAAAACTATTCAAATTACGAGAGATGTGATGCACTGCGAGCGGGATGAGATTATGAGGATGTTTCAAGTGGGGTTGAAGATTATAAGTGTACATAACACGCCAGCATATTTCATCCATCTCTTTATTTTTAGTATCTATCGTATTATGAGATCAACCATAATATAGGAGTACACACACATTCGTACATACGCAGGAGAGGAGTAACCTTTACTTATGCACGCTTGAATGTCGTTATATCATCATCATCATGGTTGGTAGCGAAGCAGTGTTGATGATGCTAATACCTCTTGTTGCGTATGCTTTTTATATTGATGTGTAGCATTATTATTATGTACCTGTTCATTCAAATGTTTCAATGGAATAATGGGCTCATTTTATAAAGAACATAATATATAATATAGTCCATGCATCCCTCTCTAACTTGCCTTGTGTGTATTTGTACTCATGCATAAGCCAGAAGAACTTTGGGATGCAAAATAAAGTGGAATTTGGTGAAGAGGATGAGAGAGTATTAGTAGAGCGTGCCTAAATCCTTCCTGAATGCACGCACGTATTTCAGTTTTACGTAATCACATATCAAGTCTCCACCACTTGGGGAAGTAGTCAGGCACTAATCCATAATTCCTTTTCCAAATAATATGAAGGTTTACTTATAGGAGCTAGTCTTTTGTATCGATATCAGGAAAGAAACTTGGAACACAAATTTTCATCAAAATGAACAAACTAGCTTGTAGCCAAAATTATTCCCAAAAAATTATCCTCCATCACTTTTATGCAAATGCAATGAACTCGTCCAGTCTACGATGTAAAAACTTTTTCCAAAAAAAAAATTACAAAATCCTAGCTACTCCGATTTGCCATGCTGGCCGTTTTTTCTGTACTCGTAAAAATAGATCAAACTAAATTATCGAAAAGTTGAGTTTTAAGCATTGGGTTTGGTTGGTGAGGATGGGAAGAAGGCAGGAGTACGGCATTGTCGTGAAAAAATCCTCACTTTATATTACAAACTACGCTTACAAAAAACTTTCTCTTTTAACTCAACCACACACGCCCATCTCATTCACTGCCAACAATATAAACTAAAAAATACTCTGGAAACTTTCTCCCTTTCCTTTTTCATCCATTCAACACAAATTCCAAACTTTGTCATTTCTGTCATTTCAAATGAAAATGCGGAGGAAAAAAAATTCTTCGTTGGAAAAACTCTTTTTTTTGCGAAACAAATTGGAGAAAATACTGCTGATGCTTTCTCAACCAACTTTAACTCTCACGTGGTGGTGTACTGTACGATGCTGCTCGGGTGAAAGAGCAGATGGAAATGGAAGGAAGCAGCATTGTTCAGGAATGTATATAGGTACATTATTTACAACAACACATTGATATTATGCGAGCCATTCTAAAAAAGAGCGGACGGAGCAGCTGGCCAAAACCAACCCAAAAGATTTTCAATTCTTTTCAAAGTGTAATAAGTGTGGAGGCAGTTTCTCAATAAGTATAAAAAAGATGTAATTTTTGCGGATTATTGTCCATTTTATCCACATAGTCTTGCGTAAAAAATCTGGCTTTGAGTTGACTCGTTGAGCTTGAGTGTGGAGTGAAATAACGCAATAAATTGTTGTGGTTTGTGTGTGCATGAAGCTTCATATTATTGTAAAATAAAAGCCATTCTGGTCTGCTCGTTGCTTCTTAGAAAACGAAGCCAGAACCAGCCATGCCACACCATACCACAGTCAACGACATTTTTTCCAGCTCCTGTTTATTGTTTTGGTGCATATGGACTGTAAACTTCTGTGAATGAGGAAATGGCCCATCTCTTAAAAAACAGCAGCGGTTGTGTAATTTTTTTCTGCGATGGAAGAAAGTGTTAAAGCTCACATACATACTTTATAATAGTGTATACAACATTAGTGCATATAAGTATATATGTTAGTTGTTTGTCATCATCATCATCTTACTCCTCTTGGTCTTCACTTGAGTTCATGGTAGACGAGCTTGTATATTCTCGAATCTAGTTCACTGATGATGTGATATACTTTTTAGTAGTGGGAGTACTAGGTATGTTGACGTTGGAGATGTGTTCAACAAAAAAAAACGTAATATTATGATGCTCTGCCTTTCTCTTTGGCTGGAAGGAAGTAGTGGTGGTGCTGGTGGAAGTAAAGGAAAGTAAAGCTGCATGGCAGAGAAAAAAGTAGAACAGAACGGTAAAGGAACCGATTCAAGATATAGAGCCAGAAGAGCTGGGCTGGCACAACAGCAAAGAAAGGGAATGAGCAAGCAACTTTGAGTTTGAGACTTTGTTAAAAAACAAGGCCGGAACTCTTTCCACTTTTAACTGTGTGCCTTTGCCTGCTTTCCTCCTTTTGTTATGTATCTACTCCACATAAACTTGGTCTATATTTATAATGCTACTACGAAAGCAATAGGATATATGATACCCCACAATCCACACAGCGAAAAAATGTGCTGCTTAGTTGCTCCTAGCTCGTTGTTATGTAGGTGCTTCGACGAACTCGCAGATTCCATCCACACAGGTTGGAATGGAATCTACAATCTGGTAGGGTAGAGAATGTACAGAATGTAAAACTGCAATAAAAAAAAGAGGTCCATAATACCTAAAACTATAATATACCGAGTGCAAAGCCCTTTGAGCAAAAGTACGTAGGTATCATAATATTGTGAGAGTTGAGCATATATCCACATCCACTTTTCCTTTGCTATATATAGCTAATGTACATGTTGAAAGTGAAAAGTGTGCAAGCAAGTACTCACATGTGTATCCATATTAATGGCTATATATATATACGTATAATATGGATATCTCCATGTTACATTGCTCGCTTCGCTGACTGTGACTACTGCTGACTATGACTACTTGTGCTTTTTGCAGCTTTCTCCTTTCGTCCTCGTCTCTTTGAACTACTTTTTGAGAATGGTGTGCTGCTGCTGGTGGTGGTAGTAGTGTATGGTGTGTGCTTGTGCAGTGGATTGTGGATGTGGACTGGAGGGTCCAAAGGAACAACGGAGCTAATCAATGGAAGAGGCGCCAGGCCAGGCTACACAGACTACCAAAACTAACCTCGCTCTGTTCCTTTTTCAAGAGAAAGAGGCAGTGTATACGATATATTCAGAGGGAGGGAGGAAAGCATGCAAGTTGATTGCCAAAAAAAATCCATGATGATGATGATGGCAGCAATAGTACTGGAATGAAAGTAGCAAAAATTTCATGAGAAAAAATTCTGCACCTAGAATACCTACAAAAAATATTCAAGCCAAAACCAACAGCCAAGCTACTATAACCCACCATTTTATTGGGGGGGAAAGCAGAGCAGATCGGACTGGACTAGGCCGAAGGTCTTTCAAGTCATCATCATCATCATCATAACATGGCATTGCAAAAACTACCTTTTTGTTGCAAAATAGGCATCATGCCACGCTGATGATTTGCACGACAACGACAACTTGCAAGTTTAGCACTAAAGCTCGGACCATTTACTACTGTCATCCAAAGCCATCCCAGTTTCTTGGGAAAAATATAGGTCTCCGTCGTCAGCACTTGCTTTGGGTAAAACCGCGGCGAGAGCTCACTCTGGACGAAGGATATGAGGAACACAAAGAAGGTCTCATTTCATCATATCATGTCAAATGTAAATTCATGTCATGACTCATGACCGACGACACGACAAAAGACGAGCAAGACACACGTCTCATGTTTACGCATGAACATGATATACCCAAAGTATACTCTAGCAAAATACATGCATAATGATATTTATTCATTATGTTTTACTCAACCCGTTTTATACGAAGGAGCATGATGTGTTGTGTTGTTTGCTTGCATGCATTGTTACCATCATATCAATTCCTCATAAATTTGTAGTAAAAAAACGAGTTGGCTCGGCCTGGCTCCCTATTTCATAACATAACAAATGAAAATGTGTATTCATGAGCCGCATCCATAGCTTCCTTCCGTCTTCCTCTTTCGTTTTAAAAAAAAAACCAGCTGGAGCTTCATCATGATGAATGTCTACATTCTACATGGCAAATGATGGGTATAGGATTGCAAGGCAGTGTGCATGTTAAAAAATGGAATTGGATACATTTCTGGCTGAATGGTCTTGTCGTAGTAGTGCTTTCCCTTGGTCCTGTTATATTTCATAAATGTGTGTGGGGTATGGAATGATGATGATGATACGGTGTGGTTGCATCCCCATATCCTCTCCGACAAAAATCCCATTTATCTGTGTACACCACTTCCTTACCTGTCTGGAAAGGTGGCTGAGCTCTGGCTCAACCCATCAAGCTAACGCACACTACCACACTGCATTTTATCATACCAAATGATCGCAAAGAACATATGCAAACAGTATTACACACGAACACCCAAAACACTTGGCAGCTTTTTACTCTCCTCGTTATCATCATCATGATGGAGGGACGAAAGGGCTCTTCTTTCACTTATCTCACAAGCCATATCAAGGCTCAGGGACGCATGATCATAAAAAAGGGTTATTTTAGGGATGCTCACATTCCATTCCCCCATAACATCATGGTCATGACCACGATATCATGAGCATGCTCATCATTATCATCAAATAACATGCCATAAAGTTTAAAAATACTTGTGACTTTTGCTGACTTGCAATGCTCCTTTGTCTCGATCATCAGCATTGCCACGCAAGTTCCCACGATTTTTTAAAGGTAATCATTTGGTTATGTACAAATTTTCCATGAAGGTTCCATTCAGCGCCATACCACTCCCCTCTAAGGGATAGCTAGAGAATAGGAAGACATGGAAATGAACAGGAGAAACAAGATGAAGCCTTATATTATTCAAATTCAATGCAGGTTGCATGCTCTTCCATTCCATTGAAGAAAAAAGCTTGTTCAACAATGTTTGAAAAATAAAACAGAGTCTTTTGTTATACCGTTGTTTTTCTGACAGTGCCTATTTTTCTCAAAAATTCCTTTTCGATTTATGACAAAAAAAGGTTGCACTTGTTAAGCTTTTGTGTACACCTACCTGTGCCTGTTGTGCTGTGTGTGCTCTCGTTTAGGCAGAGAGACGCATTATGCATCCAGCAAGAAGATGAGATCTCTCGAGAAGAAGAACAAGATGCGTCGAAAACTTAAAAAGTATTCATGTGAGAAGGAGACGAAGGAAACCCTTCTATTTATTTATTTACAGCCCTGCCTCACCTACCTGCTAACTCGCCCGTCTTTTTTATCCCTAAGTAGGTATGTGATGTACATGTTTTTACTGCTGGGAAGCTTCTTCACTTTTTTATTTGGCTCTCGCTATAAGTTTCCTTTTCATGAATTTTGCTGCTCCTCTCGGTATGCAACGCTCAAGATATAATATGTACATAACATTATGCATTAGCATTCATTCCATGCCAGCTTGTTTTTGAGGTACCTGAGCTTCTGCTCTGTCTTCTTTCCCGTTTACAATACTTGTTACCTTATTGTTAGCTTTGAGTTTTTTTTGCTTTGCACCATCATCATCGTCATCATCAGCTCCACCATTTCATCTTGTTTCGTTGAAAGAAAGTGAAGAAGATCTGTTATTGCGAACTATATATTCTAGTTTTTATTCTTTTTCTTCCACGATTATCCTTTCGTTTTGTTCTTCTTCTTCGACTGATGCTCCTGCTGCTCCTTCCTTGTTAAAAAAGGAGTTTTAGATAATAATAATCATTAAAATGTATTATCATCTTATAATAATATGCAAGTAGGAGGAAGCATGTAATAATAATATGTAGCAATAATATTATAATATAATTTCGTTCAAGAATATTTTTTAAAGTTGTAGGGTGTCTTTTTGTTATTATTGCTGGTGATGCAGAAGTAAGAGAAGAAGACAACAAAAAGTATAGACTCATCTTTTTGCATCACAAGAAGAAGAGTTTTGCATGATGATGCTGATATTCTTTCTTTTTTCAATCCTTTCCAGCAAAAGTGGCAAAGGAACACAGTAGGAATATCTTCTACAACACTGCATGCTGATAAAAGATGAATTGAGGGCAGAAGAAAAAAAAGCAAAGATGAGAGAAGGAAAAGGAATGTTGAAGAATTGAACTTATAGTTTTGAAAGTCTATAGTGTACAAAGTATACAAAGCCGAAGGATGAGTTCATGGACACCCCCGAAACAAAAATGATAAGAAATGTACATAAGTATCTCTTATAAAAAGGCCGTCCGGAGCTTTCTACCACTGACTGGGATGATGCCTTGCGAGTTTTTGCCACTACCCTCATGATTCTCTGAGATGAGAACAAGTAAAACTACTGAAAATTTCTGAATGCTGATGCCATGAATGCTGAGGGCTATAGTATGCAAGCATTACTTACTTACTTACTCCCATGAAAAGTAAAGGCAGTGGTTGTAGATTTTGTGGAGTATCATGGACCATACGACTACGAGAAGAACCAGAAAATACATGGCAGGAACAAGGCAAAACGGAAAAACTTCTTCTCTCTCGTCTCTCATTCTCTCGGACGGAACTCTCGAAAGGAAAGCGAATTGTATGCATCCAATCTCGCAACTCACACCATACACTAGGTGAGGCAACCAGCCAGCAGCAGCAGCCAGCCATGCATGTGTTTCGTTATGTGAAAGGGAATGAACTCTTCCGTTGTTGTACTTGTTCTTGTGTTTCTTCTTCTTCTTTCTCATGTACTCTACGCTGTATATATACACTCATTTCATACAAATGCAATGCATTTCATCCAATGTGTTGTACAATTCACGAAATGTAAAGTTTTTACCGCGACTCTCTCATACATACTTTGTTCATCTTCGTTTGAAAGAGAACGAGAAGGCAAACCAGCATCAGCTCTGTATACATACGTCTATGGGTATTTTCTTCACTTCACCCTATCCAGAACTTTTGCTACTTTACTACGAACGAACGAACTACCCACCAAAAACTTTACATTGTGTACCATTTCCTTTAAATACTGCATTACAAGATGTGATACTCTGGTTGCTACTGAATGCATGCTGGTTTGGTAGCCTTCTAGTAAAGGTTTTGCAGAGAAGTACAAATTTTATATAGAGATTATACACATGTATCTCTCACTAGAAAGATGGGAATCAATGATAATATTATGAACAAGTCTCAATACTCATCTCCTCCGGAATCATACCGCTGTTGTGGCTTTTGCAATGTATCTACACACACACATGCTCTGTCTTATCCTTCCTCTCTGTGGTTTGGTTGGGTTGGCTTACTTTTTGCTAGGATTTTATGGAAGGTGCCGTATGGATAGATATTATGGATTTGATACCCGGCTCCGCTCAACCAGCCCAGTTTTTCAAATGACACGTACAAACGTACACGGAGCAACTTATGTGTGACACTAACTTTTGGCAGATGAATGATACTGGAAACGTGAAAACTATCTTTGAAGTGGCATCAGTTCGTGGAATAGATGGTAGTTAGATATTTTATTTTGCAAAGGGAAATTTTTACATGAAGGTGGTCGTGCTGCTATTTGGACATGATGAACTGGTTAGTTGTAAACTGTAGGTTTTGGTAAGTAGCGATGAAGCAGTTTCGAGTGTACATTGTTTACTTGCGCTGGTTGTTAGATTGGAATTTAGCGAGAATTTTGAATGTTTACACTGAGCTGTGCACACATAAAAATATGGGATGTAATATGTAATGTAGGTATGTACTAGTAGAAGATGGTAGCGCTTAAATTTAATATACGCATATATTATCATAATGTATGGCTCTTGGTTTTCTGGTTTATGATGGCTCTTGGCCAGAAAAGAGAAGGGACATAGTAAAAAAGAAGGATTCAAAGATAAAACAGAGAGAACCCTGCTCAATTGCACTTGTTCCACTGTTTTAGGATGGTAAGAATACCCTGTATTTTTATGCTAGTGCAAACCATTTCGTTCTTGTAGAGAACTGGGTGACAGACGACAGGTATATATAAGTTGTTTTATTAGCGACATCAAATACTCCAAAAATATGCATTTTCTTGTTGTGAACTGGATAAAAAACAGGGATATCTCCGGATGCATGCAAATATGTCGTCCTTTACTACTAATGCTGTTAAGGCTCCAGTGTATTCTTGTAATATGATAAAATTTTACCAAACTAAATCAGTATATGTTCATACTTTAAATAGTATACTAATATCATACATGCGTGCATATATTTGATAAGTGTGTACATTTCGCCTTAAGAGAGATAAATGATCTAAATCTCCTTCACACACACCTAAATTCCTTCTCAAGTAGGCGTTTCACAGTTATAGGTGATATAGGAGTTCACAACAAGAAACAAACTGCACGCAGCCAACCAGGTACAGGACCATCTGAGCCAAAAAGCTCACTCACTCAGTTATCATCATCAACAATGTTGAAGGCACTTAACTGGATCTCTGGTCTTGTCCTAATAAAAAATGTGGCCAGAGAAAAACGATGCTTCAACTGAACAAGATGATTCTTCTCATAAAAAGCTAAAGTATGCAAAGAGAGGGAAAGAATAATATGAGAACCACTACGACGACTACCCTGCCTGCTGCTAACGAGCTTGGCGTGCTAAGAAAGTTGGGGAAGAAAGATAGCACAAGAGTCAGCCAAAGTGGCAAAGAAAAAAGCGAAAGGTAAACATAAACACCGGGAGCAGAAGCATTGGGATAGCAGCATCGTGTACACAAGAAGCGAACAGGATTCTGCTGATGCAACTTCTTCCTGGTTGTAAGCAAATCAACAAACACGCCTGCATTCACTTATTTTCCCATATAAAAATGTATTTCTGGTTAAAAACCAAAGTCCACTATATTTCCTACACTGCAAATTTCCTATAATGTACCTATAACCAAGGTAAACCGAAAAGTAAGCAAGGTGGGGATTCACAAAAAGTTTTTTTTATGAAATTCCAGTCCACATCAACGTGATCACCTCACCATCATGCACATTTAAGCTAAGCCATCTCAAGAAATCGTGAAATACCTTTAATGTCGCAGTTACTTATAGCTTGTGCGTCTATAAAAAGTCATTTTAGAGGCTGTGTCGTTTTTCTCTCATCTACTACTTTCCCTTTGCATCTTGCATATTACTACTACTGCATACCATCACGGTGCTCCACCGTTCGTTTTAACATCACAGCTTTTAATGTTCTCATTTTATGGACTTGGAGATTTTGCTTTATGTAACCTCTCGACCTACTATACTCCTTCTCCAACCTTTATTAGCTTTTTCTTCTCGAAGCTTAGTTGCAATGTGGATTGGATTTGGATATAGCATCGCCATTCGCCGCCAAGATTAAAGAGTGTCAGAAGGGTTCTTCAATCGCTTGGAATAACTCACCTGTGCAATATCTATCGCCAGAGTTGCTGCCTTCTTGGCCATTAATATTTCATATGCAAATGTTCCTTTCCCTATATATAATACTGAAGAAAAGGGCAAAAATAGCTTATACTTCCTAGTTTCTATAAGCTTTTGACTCAAAAGCTGATAAAAAGAGAGAGAGTCTCTCTAGTCTAGTCTGCTGACTGGCTTTATCTCTCGTGTTTATTTTCGTAGCATGTGATGTGACTTGGATCCACTTTTCCATGTTGTTTATGAGAAAATCCAGAAAAATGCTTTTGCTCTCACTCAGGGAGACATAAAGTGCTCAAAGTTGAAAAATGTACATAACATTAACCATAGTTTGCTATATAGGTACATAATATGACTCTCCATAATCCTTTCTTACTTTTTTGCTGCTGCTATTAAAGAAGGCGAACAAATGTATAGATATCTCAAATCGTTCTATAAAAAATGTACAACTAATATTACTATCATGCATATTATCAAAACTTTTGAGAGCCAAACATCCGTTTGTTGTTCCCGATTGAGTGAGTTTTGTGACTGGTCTGGTTTTGAGTTGTCATATAAGATACACATAATGATATTAGGTGCTTGTAGTACTCCCCATAAGCATAAAACTGAGCATTGAACACGAGAGAAAAACGAGAGGATTGCTTTTAAGTACATTATGCGTGAACTGGAGCGTGTTTCCAGTTCCAGTTCACCATTTATTTTTTTCCCTTCTCCTCCTACAACGAAATGTTTATGGTTCCACATTTTACATTTAAGGATTCACCTTTATCAGCTCAGATTACAGCTTAATGCGTATGGGAATCGATGCTACATACATAAAGTTTAACCTGGAGGCAAACCAGTCAAAGCAAAGCAATCCCGTGCACCTTACCTGGCCTGGGAGAAAAAGGAGGAATGTGATATGTGTGATCCGATATGTGCCCAGTTCCGTTTGTTCTTTTTGTTGCTCATTCTTGCTTAGAGAAAATGCATTACGTAAATTCCCTGTCGATTTCCTCCCCATTTGAGTGAGCTGAAAAGTCGCCCGTAAAGACACTCGATATATATTTCTTTGGATTGAGCTGTGATCGTATATTATGCCAAGACTGATGTTTCCAATGGGATTCTTCAGAGGAGTAAACAATTGAAAAAGAATATACGCACTCGCCATTTTTCCAGATTAAAATGAGTGCTATTTGGAGAGTAGGTGGGAGGGGGTTCCACCTGAGAAATGAATCAGTTTTATCTTAATGTGAAAGAATTTCAAGTACTTCCATACAAACATAATACATTTTCCTTGGGAGCATCCCTTTATCCGTAACATACAGGGATGAGGAACTTCATCAAACGTCCTTTAACATATTTTATGGGCAGATGAAAATTCGAATCGGCTTACCTTTCAATGTAGTACTACATTTACAATTTTAAAAGTGCATTCTCAATTGTATCTCATAAAAAGTGAGTTGGAATAAATGCATCCACGATTTTCGGCTCCTTTCATGTGGATTTCTATAAATTAGGAAGTATAACAAGGAACAATCACAATGCGTTTGCTTTTTGGCTTGTGTGAAGAGGAGGTTATAAGCTTGTTGTATATTTGTGTTCTTTAATCCAATATTCATGTCACCGCTTCACTTCAGACGGCCGACATTCCCATCATTTGTGTCAGTCCCTATTATAATATATTCTGATCCAGAACCTAAAAAGGATGACCAACATTTTTAGTAAGAAGAAGTGATGATGGAATTTTGAGTGGATGTATCATCAGCTTTTTACTTCACTCGCTATCTAAATTATAATAACTTGAAATGATCAAACAAGAGCATATCATCATTTTATGCATGCCAAAGTCATAAGCGTTATTAGTTAAAATTCCAAGAAACTTCTTGTCGAATCACCCCTTAACCATTTATATGAACACCTTTCTTCTTCCTCCAGTTTGTCATCATTCCAGATTTCGTGTTTTAATAGGATTACCACAAACACGGTAGAACTGAGTCAAAGTCAAACTGTACCTAAATGTATGTCTGTCTCTATTGTGTGTCTTTCCATTTAAGGGAATCAACTCGAGTTTGAGTTCTTTAATCAAATCATAACGCATTCTTTTACCTTTTCTTCTTCTGGCTCCTCCAAAGATAATTTATTGTATGTTTAATACTTATTTGGTTAAAGTCTGGAAGCCAAGCGCCAAGCCACAGCCAGGGCAGGTGTCTTTGTAACAAGAACATGAGCATCCCAACGTGAGCAATCATCATTCCTTTTGATTAACATACCATACCATCATGTTCCACACTTATAGTAAGTGCTACGCCTCAACTCAATCCAATACATTAAAAAATTTCTTATGGTTTATTTGAATAAAAATAATTAAATGAGAGGAAACGTATTTTACACTCGAGAACTTGATCCAGTTGAAATAGAAATATGCTCCAAAGAAATTACTCAACCACTTTTACACCTATATTTTCACTTGAGTCACTCTCCCATATCCTTTCTCACACAGAAAATGAAATATGTGTAGCAACGTGATGTGTTGCTGATGATAATGATGATAACAATCATCGTCACCACCACCATCACATCACAATCATCTCCTTTTTTCTACCTTAAATTAAGGCACAAAAGCCTTTTCTTTTCAAAGGAAACAGATGAAATCGAGCGCATATTATGTACATACGTAGGTACTCCTTACATATTGCAATTCATTACACTTCTTGCTCGTTCCTATGTTATGTGAGCCTCACGCTCATGACAAAAAGATATTTGCTCACTCATTTCTCCTGATATGTTGTCTGTGTAAAGTGAACCGTGTGATGCAAGAGGCAGTCTTGTAGTTTATACGTACCATATTTGGTTTCCCTTTTTCATACATTTCATTTTCGTCTCGTTGCTCTTTTGTGGTGTGAAATAATGATCATTTTTTTCATGATGATGATGATGCGCTGGATGCAAGAGAGTTTTTCTTCTCCATCGTCGTATTCAAGATAATAACTATTACTTCTCTTTTCTTTTTCTGGCGTCACAAGGCATTCCTGAGACGACAGAATTATCACCTTTTTATTTTTCTCTGTCATGTTACAAAAAAAAGATGGGTTTCTCTACATTTACAAATGCGTGCATTGTGCGAGATATCTTTGATGATTGTTATTGTTCCGAAGTATGTATTCCATATATGCTCACACAAACATATTAGTTAGTAGTACGCCTCGGTGGTTAAGCGGAAAAAAACACCTTTTCTCTTCACGTTCGGTGAGTTACCTTTTTCCTGGTGGTTAAAATAGAGATGATTTTTGTGTGAGCTATTACGTGTCTGATGTACAATGATAATGATGATAGGAGAAGCTTAAGCGTATAAATAGTGTTGGTAAAGAGATGTGTGGTTAATTACCGGTAAATGGATTGCTCCCATGTTATTCTAATCCTAATTACTTTTGAGACTAGTCCAAAAAGGGAAGGAGAGGTTGGGATGATGATAGTGGCTTTCATATCTTCTTCCTCCTGACTAATGATGACGATAATGCATTGCAACTACGTTTTTTGTAGTCATCATCATCAACGTTTAAGACGGTATGATTGCTGAATGAAATGCATAATTTTTTTAGTCAAATTAAATTGAAATCCGTATGGAAAGCATGCTAAAACTTGGATACAGCTGGGTATTATGTAGACACTTTTTCCTTCGGCGCAATATGTTGATGAATTTATTTCACATCGTGTCGACACATTAAATGTCACGGTTCTCTACACAACAAGGGAAAAACTGTCATATCAGATTTAACCACCGGTATCATACACTAATAGGATGAAATGCTGATGTTGCTTGGCTTGCTGCTTCTGCTTTTTCATGTGGGGGAGATAATGCTGGTGATAGGATAAGGAGCGTTTGAGAAAGACACAAGGCCTGAAATAATGTTTCCCACGATTATTCATTCGTTAGCAAAATTTTGATTTAATGCTGAATGTTTAGTTTTCTACAAGTGATTATGTTTTAAATGCATACAGTTTCTACAAAAGGTTGAAACAGTTACTTATATCATATTATCTAATTGCACGTTGTAAATTAAGTTTGAGGATATGAGCGAACTTATTCTTTCTGTTCTAATTCATTTCACTTACACTGCTAATAAGTCATAATTATTTATAATACATAACTTATGTAATTTGATGGCAGCTAAACGGAAACATCCAGCTTTTCTGATTTCTTAAGCTAAAGTTCTAAAACCAACGCGACTTGTTACGAAAATTGCATGTTTTAGAGCATATTCCGGCAAAATATCCCATTCGAAACCCCATCTTTCGTAACTCAATGGAACGCAATACCGGTTGAGTAGCTGAAGACGAGATAACTCTTGCATTGTTTGCCTTCTTGGAATCCCAATTTCCTGCTAAGCGGTATAGAATCCGATACTCAATCATCATAATATATATTAACACGCTGCGAATAATTGCATATGGCAAAACGCCAACAAGATTTATTTGAGAAATAATTTATTTTGATATCTATAATTATTTTATTGTACCAGGTAGCAATACTCGATAATAAATTATAACAAATTTACTTTAAAATGTGCCGTTTACACCCTACCCAATTAATTTTAATATTTTCGATTTCTGTGCTTAACCTTGGTCAAGCTCAGGATGACGAAGGCTTAGGCTCACCTGCATTAGCTAAGGATGGTGAGAATAAGACACTGAAATTTATGATAATATAATCAATCTTCTTAAGATCTGGTGACAAAATTTATATTCTAGGGTTAAACAGCCTTGCTGAAGAATGTGGCTCTCCATATACGGAATTAGGAGTATTTGAAAAGATATCTCCAACCTCCAAGTATATGCAATTTAGATCAATGGTTGAGAGCGATGTCAGTTTCACTGCAATGGATGCCAGGTCGATTTGCAACACGATACCTCATCTGGAGCAAGCTGAAGTGACGTCAATGCGGGATAGCGAGTCAATTGAAAAGAATATGTTTGGTAACAATTTGCATTTCTTATCAAATGACAAAGAAATAATGGTTTTACAAATACTAATGATTTCAACATGACGCTTGTCATTTTTTTTATTCCCAAACATGCGTAGGCACCGTTTGGCTTGGTACAAATCATAAGCAAAAAACTGGAGATTTTCGAGGAACTGATGGGAGTCGAATTACATTCCAATCATTTGTTGGAGTAGAGCCTAATAATTTAGGGGCACGTTTTTTTGAAAATCTGTATTTCTAGCAAACAAATAGGGTTTCAAATAATTATGTTGATTAATGGTATGTATTACAGGGCGATGAGAAATGCGTGCTTCTCAAGTCTGAAGACGGCTTTCTCCGGATGGAAGATGCAAGCTGTCATTCCATCCAAGCTGGAGTACTCTGTCAGTTCAAACGTGGAACAACTTGCTTTTATCAGTCTGTTGAGGGTAAGCTACTTTCTTTGTTGCATGCATGCTGTCGCTGTTCTCAGTCGTTTTGTATCTAAATACTATGTACGAACATTTAGAAACAACTGCTCCGGAACCGGATGACTTGGAAGGACTTGGAGGTGATGGGCGGTTCTTCATTGGATACAAGCAGGTTCGCATTTGAAATCTGGCTTCTGAATTATATTCAATATGAGTATAATTAGCACACTTTTTGAATTTTTAGAAAAATTGGCTGGAAGCTCATGAGTTTTGTCTGAGCAAGGGAAAACATTTACTAACTCTCGATGCTAATGATCCTATTCAAGATATTGCTGACGCAATCAAGAAACGCCTGGAGGAGCGACGTAATAACCTAATCCATTAGACAAAGCGTGCACCTATTATCTATATAATTTTTTGAAATAATATAATAAGCATGAACAACTTTTAAATACAACAGGTTTACATCCATTCACACAATTTTGGACAGCCGGCGTTTTCCAGGATCTCAGTTACCAACAAATGTACTGGAAAATTGGAGAAGAAGACATGGTCCCAGTTTTGGAGACAGTCCCACAAGAATGGGCAGCCGCCGGGGAAGATATGGTGGAACCAATGGATCAGTCAAACTCTGAAATGGAAATTTGTCTCGATATCTCTTTTGAGAACAGCGCTTTGAACTCTTACGGAAGCTACGCACCATTGTGGCGAGTTTCCAATTGTATTATGCCTAAATTCTTCATTTGCGAAACTGTCGAGTACGGTGTTCCATTGAACTCGTTAATGAATGATGTTCCGGAAGGTAAAAATTCGTTTCTATTAATGTAATAAGAAGTATGAAAGCAAAATTTTTGATTTCATAGCACAATCATTTTATATCTGTAGAAGAAGAAGAAACCGGGAAGACAATCTTGACATGTGACGACGCAAAGATAGACCCAGTAAATTTTGAGGTCGATATCACCAAACGCACTGATGGAGATGATCTCGTAAAGATGATCATTTTTAATATTGAAAATGACCTCAAAAGCGGACTAGTGCAATTGGAACTGAAACCGGAAGTTCAATGGAAGGAAGAAGTTGTTGACTTGCTGGTTAAAATCGGAAAAAAGTCAATGAGCACGGATTATGTTGACCATGGACTACTGAACGTCGCCAAGATCATTAACCTCATGTATCTCAACGCAGCAGCAAATGAAAATTCCACTGTGAATGAGGAAACGTGGAAAAAATTGTACATTCCACATTTTCGTGAGTGTTTGGATAACGTGGAGAAAATTCCTGTGAATGGTGCAGGCTTCGAGGTAATTACTTATTATTATTGACAGTGCTCCTTCGGCGTTTAAAATATATTGGTTTGCATTTACTATTAAATAATTTTGTAGATAGCACAAATTGAGTTGCTTGAGGACGATATCAAAACCCCCTACCCAATTTTAGTACCTGAGGAAGATGCGGATACAGTTAAAGGTCTTGACTCTGCGATTGACATCCTCTGGTTCTTATTCAGCTTGAGCTTTGCTCAATGCTATGTTGAAAGACCAGAGAACGCTGGCTTGATCAACTTTGCTTCGGATTTATTAGTCATGTTCATTTTGGATTTTGTGGACCCTTTAAGAGAAAAATGGTATATGGAACTTTCTCAAGATTAAAAGTAACAATTTTATTTGCAAACATGCATTACTTTCTTTTGAATTTGAATAGGGTTATAAATGTAGATACGGAACACGATCAAGGACCTGACGTAGTTGACTACACCCTTGCATTTGGTGATGTAGACTTTGACAACGCTAAAGGCAATCTCCGCCATTATGTCTCTGCTGCTTATATGCAAGCTGGACTTCGGTCACAGGAGCTTGTACGACCTCTGGACACGCTTTCTTTGTTCCATGATATAGCAGACCGTCATGAAAATGCAAAAACGGGGGGTTACTTATATCAATTTTAATTTATTTATAATTCATCAATAATTTGACTGTTTTAATCGTGACTATGTACTATACATTTGTTAAATTATGCATTATATAAAGCCTTTACATGGGCGATTATTAATAAATGATTTAAGTACTAACAAATCCAGCGACATTTCATCCAAATAACATATATAGTAAATGTTGCATAAATAGACTACCAGGTGAAGTCATTGCCATCATTGTTTGAGTGCAAATGTTTCTCTAATATTGCGCTGGCTTGAATCCAAATCAATGCAAGTCTTCTTGATAAATATGACTGTCACAGTTCCGAGAATTTAGGTAGGGATATTAAATTGTGCCCATAGTTCATTCACAGCTTGACTGAAGTAACTTTTCAGACTGCTAAACTTTGGGTTGGATAAATGAAATTTCATTTCTTCAAAAGCCCTTGATATCTAGACAAGATGGAAAGATTAATATTTGTACTAAGATTCTTCGTCGTTCAAATTCTTATTACCCTGATATGTGTGAATCGCTCCGTATTCTCAAAAGATTTAATATCAGACGCAGATGGTAAGTATTTCAATTGGAATTTAATACGAAAATGAAAGTAATAAGATTTTACATCACTAAAAATTGCAGACTTTGACTACCGTTCCTGCCGCATTCCATACATGGGAGGTAAGGTGCCCAAAAGTGTGCCGCGACAGCTTTCACAGATGGGAAGAAATTCGAAATACTTTATTCTAAAGGGAAATAACAAAGTCCCTGTGAAACATGTTAAAGATGCGTGTGAAACGTTGGATCTTCAACCAGCTGAAATTAGGAATAAATATGAGCTCATTACCATTTCAAACTATTTGAACTGTAAGAACCAACGGCTAAAAACCTAATTAACGTGTGGTTTTGGGTTGTATGAAGCATTGCTTATCTTATGATACAGGGAATGCGCCCAGCAAGACCGTTGTAAGTCTTGGAATTAATGATAACAAGAGAGAAGGAGCCTTCGTAGAGTCTGACGGAACGCCTATGAGATATCATTCGTTTGCGGAGGGACAGCCGGACAATCATGTATGAGTTATTTGTCAAAGTTAGAAAATAATACTCTGTATTAATTTGTAAATGTTGTAGATAAGTGACATATTTTGTTTTAGATGAATATGGAAAGCTGCGTGGCTCTGTTACGACATCCAACTGTTCGTCGTTGGGTATACATGGATGTCAATTGTGACATGGGGGTCACTGTTATGTGCATGTTTAAAACAAGTGACCAGTGCTATTACAGCAGTCCTACAAGTAATTGAAATAAGAAATGTGCCTTTGACTTCCGTAGGACACGTTTCATTTCGAACGTTTGGCATTTGCTCTTTTAATTAATTGCAGGTGATGCAAAACTTACCACCGGTTTTCAATATGTGGGTGGTTCGAAGAAAAGGGATTATTTCCTTGTTATGGAACAGGTATGAAAAGCCAACCAGTTTAAAATTCTCAGATAATTTAAATGACATGACAAAATATACTATTGACCAATCTACAGTATTATTTGGATATTTGATCTTGTTTAAAAATGTATAATAGCTTCCAAGAGATGCAGCAGCAGCAGAGTGTGCTAAAGCAGGATATAATCTCGTCGATTTTGATACGGGGCTAAATAACAATCAAATGCTGTATGACCTGGTCAGGAAATGGATTAATCGCAACGGTGCCCTTTTTGAAATCTAACAAATTGGTGAATGTCACATTAAATATAACGAGCACTTGTATTTCAGGTGTCTATCCCAGGATTGCATTTTGGACTGGGGGTAAAATTGTTAAGAGTTCCAGTTCAGATTCTAAAAAGCCTCAATATGCGTTTGAAGGATCGGGAAAATCTTTAGATGACTTGTCTTCATCTTGGCGATCATTGGTTTGGGATCTTGGTACTTTTTGTTATTATGCAAATTCACTTTATGCTATGTTTAGCAGGACCTATCTACCTTTTATAATGATAAATTGTCTATATTAACATATTTTTATTGGTGTGTAGATGAGCCATCAGATTCTTCAGGTGTCGGTTTGGATCAATGTATTTCAGCTATATTGTACAAGCCTTACAAGTCAAATGGCAGGAATTTGTTCCATTTGTCAACAACCAACTGCCGAATTCCACATTACTCTATCTGTTACAAAGAAAAAAATGTAGCGTTTAGAGGAGTTAATAATGACAGTACATCTGGAAGAGATGGAGGTTAATCCTAGTTGCTTAAAGTGACTGTTTTTTTGCTTTTGCTCAATTGTTGGTCAAGTTTAATAACTGGGTTGATAATATATTTTGAAATGTAGGTCCAGAACCTCCAAAGGAGTACTGCAAGATGGAAAACGTTCCTATAGATTTAGCTCAACCGGGTCTGACATATGAAGAACTCATACAAATAGCAACTGCAAGCAGATACAATAACATCGGTTCTGACGACTTCCGTTTCGAGTGGACTGAAGCCAAAGAATGGCGGAATGAATTCATAAATACCATATTCGCAGTGGGAATGCAAGTGTGTCCAGAAGATGCAGTTCCACGGGATTTTACAAATACCATTAACAATCTGGTGATTCTGTACTTCAACGCTCTTGGAGCTACACAAGATCCTCCTGAAGCCGTTACCACACGAATACAAACAGAAACCGATTTCCTAAAAAAATGTGCGGCTACTGCTTCACCGATGGAATTTGAAATGGCCGGTGGTTTGGTATGAATCTACAAAAAATTAGTAAATGCGAATGGAATATTTATTTTGATTTTTATAATATGTGCTTCATATTTTAATTTTTCAGCCCATTTCGAATGGGGGCAGCCCTGTTAGATTTCCAGTTGAAACTCTCGACACAGAAACTTCCGGTTATTATGATTTAGTTTTGGACACATTTTGGTTATACTATCTCACAGCAATTGGCGCATGCTATGAGCAAGTAGATGGATCAAAGACAAAATGGCTCATGGATATTCACCAATTGGTTGTAAAACACTTTCTGGAACCGTTTGAAGGACGATGGTAGGCCTGAATAACTTAACTCCTGTTGGAGAACAAACAACACGAATTCATAGCGTAAAAAACCTTACTCTTCTTTTCTATTTTCAGGACAAACATGCCTGACCTGATTCCCGATTTTGGAGTAATTGTCGGAGACATTGATTTAGATGCAGCTGTGTATAGCTTACGGTTCAGTTCGTTGGCTGCTTTCACAAATAGTAACATTACCCACTTTTACTTTCCAAGACCACTCTACCTTGAAACTGCACCGGGAGTGTTTATAATGAACGAGCTGCATTTCAATACAGGAGTTTTTCCTTACAAAAAATAATTTACAATAGTAGTTCTTAAATTTGTTTGAATAATATTGTCATTAACAGAATCACTAATAATAAATATATATTTTACTGACCTGTGAAAATCAAAATTTACCAAGAATTTACATGCACTTGAATGATGCGTCATAAATTTCATTGCGTTGTTGGCTGGATATATACATACAATTTACTCGATGGCAAGCAGGGGCACTGTGTGTGTAACAGCGCCAAACTGCATATTCAACTTCATCCCTCATGCTCATCATGCAACATCATGCTGGCTCTACTAGGTACATGGGAAAACACCCAAAATTGGTTTCTACCAAGAATTAATAGTACTTTAAATTATAAATATCAAACTTTTAATGCATAAATAGCTTAATAAGTAAGTTTTTATACATATATATTACGTACAAATATTGTTAAGTTATACCTTGAACTATTACATATATTAAATCTTTGATTAGAGCCATTTCTAAATTTTTTCAATACAAAAGTATGGTATATATACAAGTTTTTCTACCCTCTACTTTTGTATAACTTTGTTATACATATACTAAAATTGGAACGATACAGAGAAGATTAGCATGGCCCCTGCGCAAGGATGACACGCAAAATCGTGAAGCGTTCCACATTTTTTTGGCAAAATTTAATCGGATTTTCCAATGATATCGAACAAGGTTATAATCTTCTCATGGATAAATATTTTGGTTTCAGTTTTCAATTAGCAAGAAAGTAAAGTGATATTTTAGGTTTAATAATTTTTTATTCGCTTTCAAAGTGAACATATAGATCTCGATATAGATTTTCAACAAGCTCAAATGCAAATGCAAACATACAAAGGTTGTTTAAATTTTTTCGTGTTTCCTCACAATAGATTCTGATATAGTGAACAATAGTGTGAATTGATGGGATGTCTTAATTATAACTGGATGCTGTGCCTATTATATCTGCATCCACATTTCAATTTCCTAACAAGGAATATTTATCTTCCCAAAAGTAACTACATATATTATTATAACAGGTCTACAATAATATACTAGTTAAAATAATTATATATCAATCTGATACTAATAAATGAATCCGAAACTCTAAATCCCGTTATCGCATGCTTTGAGCTAACAGTTTTGCAAAGCAAGGTAACGAGTAGTACTGCACCTCCTCTTATTACATCTTTTTCATTTCACACTTATGCAAGCTAAATATTATCATCGTCATCATTTTTTAGGTAGATTCCCACTCAATGGGTACAACAATATAAATATGTTTACTAGAAGAAAAACCAACTCAAATCAATTTATCAATCGGTTAAAGCACGATTGAGGTGAATTCACTTAATAAATTGTCAACAATAAATCATAAAACTAACCAACTTGAGATAAAGCACGTGTTGCTCATCCTCATTTTTGACTCACAGAGTCGTACTGTCATACTTTATATTTTGTAACGTATTTAAATGGCACTTTTAGACTATTTGAAGTGCCATGTAATTTGACACACTTTAACGCATTTACACACCTTGCTATTTTCTCTTTCGACCATTGTCGCATGTGAAAATACTTTGCAGAGCATGAATGCTTTTTCTACATGGAACAAGAACATGGGCAAATATTATAAACTTGTAAAATTTAATTTAACTCTACTCAAATCTAGGTTTCAGTTTGGCTTACGAACAATTAACTCTTCTTAACAAAAAAAAACAATCTCAAAAGAAAATATGACTACTTTAGTTCCCGTTATTATGTAAGATCGATAAAAATACGTGTCAACATTTTGGGGCAACGTGATACAATAACTTGTCCATCTCTCGATATCATTGTGAATTGATTGTATTATTGATAATATTTCCATTTCCAAATTATTCTTTAAGAAAAATTAGCTCTGTTTTCGAAGGATACATATCACAGATCATATTAAGCAGTCCGTCTCAAAGGTGAAAAATGTACAGTAAAACTATATAGTAGTTAATATTTTCGTTGTTTGGTATAATATTTTAAAACTTTTTGTAGGATCTACAAACAAGTTTTCACCAGGAAAGTATTAATTAAGTATAAAGTCGATTAGATTCACTTCACGAAATATTTCAACGGTACTTTCACCGCATTATTATAATAAGTATTATATAATATATAGATATATTTTTCGTTCAAACTATGAGTAATGTCTGGTTATCTAATAATAACGTTTATGAGTACAGAATACAATAGTACTACTACTTTGTGATTATCTATAAATTCATCTTTCACTTGGATTTCTCACAGCTAAGAAAGTTGAATAGACGCATTGTTGTAATAACTACTGTGATGATGGTGGGGAAGACCACCTCCGTGTATGTGACCTGATGCTGAATAACTGTGGTGTCCTGTTGAAAACTGGGGAGCGACCATTGAATGGGAGGAACTAAGACTTCTGGATCCGTCCCGCCGCCGCTCCCACCACTTCCTCCTCCACCCCGCTTGTGCCCCCTCTACTATCGCTGCTTAGATTGCTACTACTTCCGAGCACTCTTGAACAAAGGGGTGCGTGGGCGTTGAGTGCCTCCATTAGTTGTTGATGCTCCAACTCCAGCTTGGAAATTTCGGATTTTAGGCTTATATTATTTCCCTCCAACGACTCTGATTCCTATTATTATGAAACAAAAAGAATGATCGTGAGTATAATTTCATAAACCTGAATGATTGCAAGTTTTATAGTTTAATCTGTTACTTTTATGAGCAGTGAGGTTTTCTCCTTTTTCTTATTCCGACATTTCGTAGCTGCAATCTTATTCCTTTCACGTCTCCTTCTTCTCCTTTCTTCGTCTTCAGGAGTCAGCTATAAATACACGAGTAACCAAACACTTGATTAAACAGATATCAAAAGGGAATGATACCCGCGGCAATTTTAGTAAAGGCAACGATAAGACACGATATATATGCTGTCGAAGCATAAGCTGTGGTTATAAAAGACATCCTAGACATATTCAGCAGCTAGTGGAACAAATACGAGTGTTTCGAACATCTACATTTGACATAATATTCTACACTATCGCTTACAAGCACATAGGATTGGACCGGATATTTCATCGAATTACGATGAAACAAACATCTAATCTCATCTATACAAAGATTGTCTTCAGCTTATAGGCGTTTCCGCTGTTTAATGTATGTGTTGGCAGTTCTAAAACTTGTTTGTTTTGCGATTAGGGAAATGAGAAGTAATGAAGCATGAAAGTCACAAAGCAGTTGAAATAAATAAAGCCACAAGCAAAAATCACTACTTTTGTTGCAGAATACCCATACATGCACACAGTCAGTCAGTTTGGGCACATATCAGTCAACTCAGAGGAAAATCCACCGACGATACGATTAAAGAAACAAGCAGAGAGAGCAGTTAGCATATTAGCAGCAGAAAAAGACACATGTGATCATCATCATCATCCTCACTCTTTAAATATTTCTAAGTTTCTTTAAAATGCATATCAAATCTCTCAGACAATGTATGAGCTTTTTTGAAAAGGGGGAATTGAATGATGGTACATGACAGCAGGCGGATTTTTGGCATGAATCTTTGGCTTGCTTTTTGCCGTCTCTGTCCAATCCACACGGGATAAATGAAGGATTATTTTAACAAAACTAAAAGGTTTGCATAAACACAAACCCCAACATTTTTGTTATTCAGTCTAATTTGCTATTTTGTGAGTGATAAGACAAAAGTCTGAGAGCAGAAAAGAGTTTGGCATTTTTCATGGATGTTGTAGTTTTGCAAATGCAAATTATCTCTCTTTTCAACTTCAACTCAAAACCGCAAAAACTAGCTGGCCTACGCTTGTCTTGGTGGGTTGATTTAATTTTTCTTGAGGCACAATTAATAAGTAGTTAGCTTTTAATAAGAGTTTGAGTATTCAATCAAAAAAGGACTTTTTAGCAAACAGAAACAAGAGAGTCCTTTGGTACTCTTTTTGGGACCTCTTGAGCATTATTTTTATGGAGTTCAGAAAGGCAAAAACTTTACAAACAAAAAAAATGACAGAAAAGCTCTTTCAACAAAGACAAAAAAAATTGAAAACCAAGGATAATTTTTTTGTATGTGAAGATGATGATTGGAACCTTATATGGCAGCTCAGTGTTCGACAAATCAGGCTCATTGTGAAAGCCAGTGGTTCTATGAAAATCTGGTGATGAAGAAGAAGAGGGGGGAGGGTAGCACAAATTGAGGAAGGCGGAAGAAGAAGCGGAGGAATTGTTTGTGGACCCCAAATGAAGCAGTACCTCTTCTCTCTTTCTGTGTTTCACCACGAGCTCTGCCCTCACGTCCAGTTCTCCTTTGCCAGAGTTTTTTCTCTTGGACTGGATGGAATGCTTGAGACCCTCTTTGATCAACTTGGATCTCATCAACTCCACCGACGGAGGTTGAGTTGAGGGTGGCACGAGTAGAGACGGAAGTGTTAAGGAGGAGGATGCGCCAAGCGCGTTTGTGACTAATGTTGAGGAAGACGATGCTCCTGAGACGTTTGAGCCGACGGGTGTTTCCAAAGTGGCAAACACTTTCTTTTCATGGTCTTCCGGTGTTCCGGCGAGGTGATCACCAAGACCAGCACATGAGGATGTGAAGGTTGAGGTGCCAAGGCTTGAAACGGTGGATGGTGTCGTTCCGGTTGGAGTATCGAAAAAGGGATTGATGTTCAGAATTGAGTTGAGAATATCTGGGGTATTTAAAGAGAAGGAGTTTGGAGTTCCACCACCGTTGCCACTTCCACCGCCACCACCTCCTCCTCCCACTCCACTTGTGGGAGGACCGCTGGGGGTCACCAAATCAGATTGACCCGCATGCTTCCTCGCCGCTTCTATGTTGAGACGTTGCATAGTTCTGCAAAACAGATAAAAAATATGCCAACATCAATACAATTTCAATTTACACCAGCATATTATTTCGTCTTAACTATACCACTAAATAAATCTACCCATTGTCATGTGCTTACTATATGCTAGTTTACCAGACAAAAAATGCTAATACGTATTTCATTTTTCATGGTTTCATAAATTATGCCTCTATGTCGAAATGGCAGGCATTCACATTTGTTTTATGGGTTGGTCTACAAGGCTGTGGTATGAAAAAGGAAGTTCATTTCCCGTAGTTGGTAGTAAAATGTGTCTTTTATGTCAGCATCTAAACCCATTTTCAAGTTTAAACTTTAACGGGTTAAAAATTATGCTTGAATTTGCTTTGCACTTATAACTAAAATTTTACCATATCAACCTAGGGCAAAGTGCTTTTTAAAAACGAGAATTAAAAAATCATGCGACGTTAAAATTTGAACAAGTCAACATTTTAGGCTATCGAGAGACTTTGACCAACAATTAATGCCAGGCCAGTAGATCCTTCAACATTAGTTTACAACTTATTTTTTGCAATAATTACTCTTTCATGTAATTTTAAATTGAGTGATAATGAATATTGTAAAAGTGTTCAAATGGATGCCTGTAGTTCATGTACTACACCTTTCCTTAAACTCTTAATGAGTCGCATATAACAATTCAGGTACAAATGTTTTTTGAGGTCAAAACAAAATATGCTAAAAAAATTTCTGTGATGTAAGTAAAACACAACTGCAAACTCACGAGGGATATTAAAATTCACAGAAATTGAAATGCCAGACCACAACAAACACATGCTTTTATGTTTCATTAATTCACTCATTTTTTAAAATTTACATTTGTATTGTATAATCATTGTACGTCTGTCTGTGTGGCGTGGTTGTGGCTTGGCTTGGCCATAAGTATTATCGTCGCAGAAAATCTAACATTTTATGCATTCCGTGAGTGCGAGTTTTATCGTGTAACAGCCATTATCCATTTACTATACCACGCATTTCACCTCTCCCCTTTAATGTTGTACACAATAATATTATCAAAAAGACCTTCCTCCACTCCACCATGGCGCTCTTCATTATTGCTGCGGCATATTTCATCTCACACTTGGAATACAAACGTAGTTTTAGGCAGTTTATGATGTGGTGGTGGAGAGGCGAAATCAAAGTCATGTCATCCATCTCCCATGTCACACTAATTAACTTTACACTCTCTCAATTAGCATAAAAGAAATAAAAGTATTTGTAAATGGTACACGTGCGTATCCTACATTGCTCAATCATGATATTATCATCATTTCATAGTAAAATTGTTGGAGAATCTTCTCACAAAATGCAAACAAACAGAGAGATAACATGCAACAATCAATTCGAGAAAGAAGTATCTATCCACCGTCTTCATTTTGACCTGAGTCGAGAGAATCAAGATATCCTCTAGATAAGAATCAGGAGTGGTAATGGTAATAAGCATCATTATTACTTTATAGAAAAATCTTCCGTTGCTGATTGCACGTGTTTGATATGCTCGCTTTCATTGTCAATTTCATTAGCCTGCTTATTCATATACACGTTCATCCAAAATATCATACTAATTGTTTCATGAACTTTGCTATAAAATGACTTTATTTGATATTAACCGATATTTCAAAGCCAAGAGCGGAAATACATAAATGGGCGTCATTGGAACCAGCATCTTTGGATAAAAAACCAAAAGAGAACTACAGTTTCGAAAAGGAAATGCTGAGCTATTTATCATGTTGAAAGCTGATGGTTATTTACTGGTATTGTGTTCAGAGCAAACTACATACTTATTCTCACAATTTTGCCCATATACGACTCATAAACGGAGATTGAGACTGCGAAAAATGAATGGAGGAGTCTTGAACAAAAAAGTGTATTATTATTATTATATTCCCTTAAAGCTAATTAGACTTTTCCAAAATGAAAATGGATGGCTCCAGTGCTAATGAAGGTATGAGAAAAATATGGTTAGTTTGGTTTTGTTTGGTTGGATGCATGGCCACAGGGTAAATTAAAACTAATGGACTGAGAGATTCAAATGCTAAGCATACACACAAGCCAACCTTTCATTTTCATCCACTATCTCGCTCTATCTACATAATATCCAACTTTGAAAGGAGCACTACTCGAGTCGACATAGACGCATAATGTACGTTTTCTGCCAAAGGTATAAACGTTGTTGGTTGTAGATTATTGTAGACTCTCTCTCTCAAGAGAGAAGCAGATGGAGGAGGATGGAGAGCATAAACTTCCTATTCCATTTTTTTATATTTGAGTGGATGAATAGCTGGTTGTTGGTAGCAAATAGCAAACTAGTGCTGTGCATTATGATTATTACTGTTTTTAGTGTTTCTGTTTTTTGTTTAAGTTGATTGTAAATTGTAAAATGCTGATTTATGCTTGTCTTGTCGTCTTGTCTGCTCTCTTCTCAGAATGCAATAATATATTACATGTTTTTTTTTCGCATTTGGGCTCTTATATGCACTTATATCACTTTTCCATTTTTAAGACTAACCAAATTCCCAATCCCAAATTCATGCTACTTTGACTTGACTCGAGACTCTAGAAGAGAGTTGATACAACATGAGATGCAGCAAGGTCTTTACCATTTAGAGATAGAAAACGTTTCTACTCGTGACTGCAAAAACCTTGGCTTTGTACATCGGTTGTGTAACTAAGTAAGGATAAAATATGGGAACCTTATGGACATGATAAGATTTGCGTGTTATTGTCATGTCAAGTGAAATTCCACTCCAAAACAATTTCATACAAACCATGTACCGACTAGCTCTTCTGCCAAACAAACGATCATAGCATTTTAAGATTAGGTTCTAAATATAATAGCCAATGAATTCTTACCCAAAGTCCAAATGTCCCATCGATCTTTCAATTTTCAAAAATAGGTACACATAAGATTGTTATAGTAAAACTACTATATTTAAGGATATAGTTGCGGGGAAATGTTTCAGCTCTTGAAAACACTTCACTAAAACCTTGTGGTAAGGTCTATAGCTGAATTTAATTCAAAAAGGGGTTTAAAGTCACTTTAAAAACTCGCTTCAGGTAATTAAAGGTTTGGTTCGTAGTTAAACTCGTTTTCTCGTATCGTCGTCGTAAATAATGGTTTCATTTTCATCGTAATACTTTGTAGGATCGATTTCATCAAAGGTACTGATACACATACGCTGCAGAACTAGAAACACATCCGTCTGCGCTACTGGCACTTCCCTTCCAAGATCTAAACTGACATTCAATTGACGGAGGGAGTATAATTAATTACAGCAGTTTGTATATATATATGTACAGAGTTCACTTCATCAAACTTTCCAGCATCGATCAACTTCTTATGATAAAAACACACTCGAGAGCTTTATACTTTGTTTGTAAATCTTGTGTACACTTTCATACATGGAGTTGCTGCTTGGTAATGTACGCACATATACGTAGGTATATTCACGTACGTATGTAATCTCAATCAATCAATGTGACGAATGATGATATTCCATTTACTTTTCTTCCGTCCGTCCGCCCGTCTTGTCTTGCAAGAGTAAACAAAGGATGTGCATTGTATCAGGACCAAAATCCTACTGACATCCTTCAATAAAGGGGATATCCCAATGCACGTGGATCATTTAAGCTTCTACTACAACTCCTATGCACTCTTCAACATATTCTCAGTGAGTAACTACGTATGCATGAGCTGCTTAGTGCAAAAAAATTAATAGGAGCCACCGCAGAAATAGGCACCACAAAGACAGGTTGTGCAGCTTGGAGTGAAGCTTCGCCAGAGTAAAGTTGGCTTACTCTTCTGTTTTTTTTTTGCAATCACAGAAAACTAAATGCTCCGCACAAGAATCTTAAGTGGGAAAGACCATGCGAAAAAAATAATCATATAGGACTGACTGTTGCTTCTCTCTCTCTCAAAAATCACGTCATTTTCTGAGCTCCTCATTGGCTAGCCTTTTTATTACACCCACACTATCTTCGTGCTTGTCGTCTCGTCTCTGAAGCACAAGTATAGATGAATGGAGCGGTGCAGAGCAGATGGAAAACGTGCAAAATATAGTTAATAGCCTATTATGCATATATAAATGTATATGTTGGTTGTTGCCTCTGTCTCTCTACAAGTTTAGACTTGTTTGTACCATGTACATGGTACATTGTGTCTACAAATGTAAGTTGTAAGTGCAAAATTGTATAGAATCGAAATGCAAAGTGATGGAGCATGTTTAATACCATGTACCCACTCTAATTTCTCTTTACTCGCTTTGTATCCCACATCTATGCATGGTTAGATTGGATATAGACACTCCTGCATTTGATTTAACCACAGAAATAACCAGCATCTGCATCTGTTCAAAGGAATACTTATGCCTATTTATCGTTGTTGTGTGATGTCGCACTCTGATGCTGAAGCTTAGTGAAAGAGACTCGTCCAAAGCTTATTTTTTAATTCCACTTTTCCATGTAATTTTACGTGTGTGTAATACATTTATGTACTTATGTAGGTTACAACACATGCTACGCGTATTATTCCGAAATTGTATCAGTGACATGCTCAAATATATATCACACGATGAGCCTAACAACTTTCTGTGATTCTTGGACTGGACTTTGTAAAGTTTGAAATGAACTTATTATGGATTTGGAATTATTTAGTGACGTAGTTTGAGATTGTACATAAGTACATTATCTCAAGAGCCATTAACTATGACGAGCTGGAGATTCATGTTATTATTATTATGAATTTTGATTTAGCGAGTGCATGTCAACTAGCAGCACTTTTATGTATTCAATTCAGAACTTATCGCTGGAATCCAAGCTGGAGCGTATATTTACTCTTCCTCATCAATGTCATCATTATGATGAGAGCAAGTGGCTACACTCACACCTTGTCCCATGAAAACTTATCATCAATCAAAATTATATAATGTGGAACTTGACTTTGACTTTATCCGAAATTAATTTTTCCTGTTTTGTCAAACAATAATTTATTTACATTTTTGAAAACTCATCGGCATCAATGGGTTTCGACGAATTTCGTTGATAGACACGTCATCAGTTGCGATTTTTATGCATCAATAAGTCTGCTCTGATCTTGTTTCAATTGAAACTTGACAAACATTCTGAAAAACTATGACCTCAACCTCATAAGATGAACTCTTCCAAGCTGTACCAATTTTTCCTATCTACAACTCTGAATTAGCAGTCATCATCGACTGCATTTTCTGTGGAAAATTAATCATAAACTTCATTCATAAAAATTTGATTATCAACTCAAGATTATAATCCCTAGTCAGATGTGAAAATTAAATTGAATTTTTCTTTTGAACTTTTGCCGAATCAATGAGATCAACCCCTTGAATTTAATTTATCCATATTTTTATGTAGCTTGACTATATAGCACATTCATCTTCCGGTAAAAACTGATTCGATTGCCATTACCACGTAAACTTGTTCTTGGGTCGAGACCAGGATGGTTTGATGCATTTTTAAACCTATGTGAGTTCGACATTATGAAAAATGTACGTAGGCAGAAATTTTTGTTTTGGCAAAACCCAAAAAAGAAAATATGGATGGATTGGCTAGGGATGCAGTTTAAAACGTGGGATTATAGTTGGTTTAGCTCAAAGTTCCGTGGAATCTTTCAAGGGGAAAAAATGTGTGTGCGTAAAAGTAAACAACATCTTATAATATCCTCCTCACGAGTATACTACTTGCATATTTAATATAGCGCACATGCATGATGTGCGGGGATTTTTACAGAGATTTTTATACTCATGCATGCACGCCTTTGACAAACTTGCATAAGCTAGGTTTGGCTTCAAGCTTGTCTTTGCCAAGACAAGAAAAGTGGGATGTGTCATAAATCATTATTTACATGACTAATTATGCATAGACAGCTTATATACTCAAGTTGATGCCTCTTTCTTTGAATGGAAACGGAATAGTATGTGCCATACCGAAAGTGACTATTGTCGGACTCATTCTGGAGATTAAAGTCATATTGAAGTCATTTTACCAAGAAATGGAGAGCTACTATTTTCATTCATATTGGTGATGACTGATGACATGATTTTCGAGTTAATTACGGAATCAAGTGGTATAATAATAATTTGAACTTTGAACTCTCATACAAAGCCTCCAGTTGTAAATAACTTGAGCAGCTTTTCTACCCGAATTGGATGAAAAAGTCAGTTTTCGCAAAGAGTAGTGGTTAATGATAACGAGCATCATAAAAGTCGTCACGAACTGCGGTTTGCAATAAGTGTGGTCTTACGGTTTGGTCTTGATCGATGTAAAGCACGCACTTTTTCCTTGTTTTACTATTGGAAAAGCAGTAGTAAATGATGATACGATTTATCTATTATCTCAGAGTACTTAATGCAGCGTATACAATCGTTCGGCACGTTTGTACCTCTTATACATGCATATTTGCGTATTTGATAGCTGAACGTATTGGTAGAGCAATAAAAAACCAGCATGGGCAAGGCATAGCTTCATATTCAAGGTTCAAAATTTTCATTTATGCAGCCAGGTGTTTGTTTACCTATACCATATTCAAATTATGTAAACATAATGAGCATATTATGCAATGGAAGAAGGGCAGGAAATCCCTATTTATAAATTCCATTCCACTCGTTCAACAAAATTCAAATGTGAAATCGCATTTAGATCCTCTGCACCAAAAAATGCTGAATCATTTCACGACGGAACTTGTTATGCATAAAAGCCAAATTACCACAATCTATTCAGGTAGTAAATGCTCCCAACTCTGTTTTCATGAATGGAGATATGGAGAGCTAATTACAGTGTTGTGTGTGTTTAGACAGGCGACATATTTGTAAGAGGGTTTTTCCTGTCTCTACTTCGAGTGCACAATAATAATCATTTTCAAATCGGTAAACAAATGAGTACAAACAGGATCTACGCTACGATACAAATCTCTACCCACAACCTCAAAATTGAGACTTTACAGTGGAAACTATTTGCTTTTCATATACTGATAATTATTTCTGTCAATTAAGGTTGAGCAAAGGAGATTAAAACGAGGTGATGATAAGCCACGGTAGGAATATTATCGTTGCATACGCGTGGAAGATTATCGTTTCATACTCATTCATTTCCTTTTGTCGGCTCCCTTTTTAGCAAAGCCCAGCTTAGGCTGGGAGTATGGATAGATGTGTGACTGTGTTCATTTAATCAATTTACAGAAACCCACACAAAGTGCGTTGGTTTCATCTTCATGCATCCATCCGTCTATCCATCCACACTGTAGGATTATTATGATTGCTTGGTTTTTAGAACCATGAATATTTCATATGAAAGAACAGAGAGTATTTTGCACATAGCGTCTAAAGACCTCGTTTTTCACTTCCACTCCTACTTGTTCCTCAACACTAAAAGTTTAGTTGGAGCCTCATTGTGACTTTGACTTGACGAGATAATTAAATCAAATGGGAAAATACAACTAGTTCTCAGTACGCCTAATGCAATGTAAATATTCCATTAGATTGTCTGCTTCAGCTTTCCTTTTGTTTTTGAGAACTCCCACTGTTTGTTTTGGTTTCTTTCCAGTTTTAGATCCAGTTCTAGTTTTTAATAGCATGTAAAAAGCAGGAGAAAAGGCTATGTGTGTTCATGTTCAAGATGATGGTTAGACGAGACTCTTCACAGCTGGCTAATTTGCTATAAACAGTTTGCATAAATATTGTGATATCTGTAGGCATCGACATAATATCATATCATATCTCGGCAAAATTTATTTTTGCAATTGCTATTTGATGGGTGTAGAAAGTAGAAGCTTCATTTCATCAGATTATTCCCAACAGCAGTTGAAGTCAACGGGTGGTAGCTCTTTGCTGGTTCGACATGGCGTGTCTCTTGAAACAAGTGTAAGCCCAACTTCTGAAAAATGAAACTAATCACGACCTACACACCTATCCCCTGAATTAAGTCTGATTTTGTAGAAGGCAAAGCAAAGTAAGGTTGAAAATGGTGAAGGTGAGGGCTTGGACCTGACTCAGCTTGGAGCTGCAATGTTAGTTATCTCTCAAGCTCTTCTTGAATCACTTGCTGCTAGCTTTTAGTGCGTTTGCTGATTGATGTCAAATAGAATTTGAGTTTTTGAGCATACCAATATAAGGTTACATATAACTGCTCTGAAGAAGAATGAGAGCAATGCGCCTTCTTTAGATGGATGTGTGTAAGCTCTCGCCATCATCACACACCCCAAAATGAAGTTGTCAAAAAATGACACAAGAGATGCTCAATGGAGATGAAAACGAACATTCTGTTTTGAAAGAAGATGCAGTAGATTGCAGATCCGTAGCTGAGTTTAGTTGGTTTCTAAACTAATTGCAAGTGGAGCATAAAACTGATATGCTAATTTGATTTTCAAATGGAAAACAGAAAAATGCTTGACTTCGACGAAAGCAAATTTTTATTTCAAAGTGAAAATTACGACATTTGAGTAAAAGGTAGCTGAATCTTTGTAATACGTATGATGCAGTGAAAAATACAATTAATCTGCTCTCAATTGGCGTAATTTTTGCGTTTACATTTCGACCAAATCAATGGAAGTAAGCATTTTTGCTGGTTTCTTGATACCGAACAGGCGGCCCTAAATCAAATTACAAGCTATCGATAATTTGAGTTTGATTCCTCCGCAGCTCAGCATTGGTTGGGTCAGCTTACAAATTGGAATTTTTAATGATGATTAGTAAGACAAGTACATAAAAATTTCACAGGAAAATGTCCATCCTGTCATACTCAGCTGTAACACTTCGTGACGAAGTACCTAAAGCGTACCTGTGTGTAAGCGACTGCTGCGTCCCATTCAGAAGGAATGAAGAGCATTACTAAACGCGGCTCTCGTTTTACACAGTATGCAGCTTATTGCATCCCCTGGAAAAATGGCAAATGGTTATTCAATAACAGTCATTAGGTCCAAACAGCTTAAAAGCACGATTATTACTGGTCTTTCCTTGGCGGAGATTGAAACAACCTCAGCTAAGCCGCACTCAGAATCAGAATGCACATTTTTTAAAAGACGCAATAATAATCAAGGTGCTCTACACATTCCAGCCACGTTGACGACGCTATCACGTCCATACAAACATACCTTCCATTTGCCCATTCATTTTTTATGTCCTTTTCATATCAACTCGTTCGTTTGCATATTCTTTTTACACATTCATACTAGTACACTTTATAGCTCCATTTTGTATTCCATCCTGTACTGCTCGGTGCGCGCTTCAGTTGAGCATTTTAGATTGTGGATTTTTACGAACGTTGAAAGCATAATAACATACTTTTGGTAGTTTGGTACAAAGACGACTTTTCTCGTGTGTAGCGCATTAAAATTTACAATGTCCAACCATATCATGATAAACACGAAAGAAGAAACATTGTATACACTCCGTGCATATTATTATTGCAATCACTTTTATGTTGTTTATCACTTTAACTTGTTTTCTACCGCCCACGCACATAAAATACTCAAAGCACGACTTTCAAATCAGCGCTTTTAATAAGCACTAAGCAGATAAGTTTCGTTAGTAGATTAGCAACATTTTAAATAGAAGGATATGACCGTACATTTCAATAAACAAGGAAAATTGAAAAGGTACATATATATTCAGCATCTCGTTTATGCTCATCTTCAGGATGACACACAGCTTGAGGTGGCCAGAGAACCTTTTATATACATATATATTTTTGTCCTAAACTAGTTTAACCAGACATGCCAAGCATTTTTAGCTATCTTGGTTACTTTATCATTATACATAACACAAGCACATAATTTAATCATTTTTTCGCACAAAACTAAAAGTCAGAGGGCAGATCTATAATTTTAACTGAAATTGGTTCTTCGGAGAAAGAAAAATGGTTACTCACAACCAACCGCAATCACAAATTATTAGCTTATCTAACTAACTGAGGAGTGCATGAGCAGCAAGCGCCCTCAAATCAAATATGCATGAATCGAACTTTTTTTATTTGCCCCACCTAAACTTGTATATATTTGTTGGAACTACCTATATATAAACCAACGTTATGTGTACCTTATCTAAATCTACCTCTATCTATTTTTTCTCTCTCAAACGAGATTCGCGATACATATTTACTTTTGGAGTCAGCTTGTCTAGCGTGATCTGCAGATGCTTTGCGAGTTTTTTATCACCCGTCATAGAAAGGAAAGGGTAGGGCAATTTTTTTTTGTATTAATAAAATTGGAGATTGAGAACAAATTGGATTTTTGAATGAAAATCCTCAATTGCTAGGCTAGGTTTTAAGCTGCTGCTGCTGCTGTTTTGAGCAAATGCTACTTTTATTTTAATACTAATAATTCTGTCAATACATCTCGTAAAAGTAGAGAAAGAACTTGTCCAACTTGACAGTTGATGTTGAGTTGATTTGAGCCCAATCTCTTGATCAGTGACGACGTGATTCAGCTTTCACCTCCCTCCCACCTCCAGGTCACCTCATCTAATGCTTCATCCATGAAGTCACAAATAACTACTACCATGCAGTCTTGCAGTTGCAAATGCTCAAAACAAGTTTCTAAAATGTTTTTAATGCATCATCGTTCTTTTTCGCTCCTACACCGAATGATTCATGGCATGGATTTGGCGAAAAGATAAAAGTGTCTGTCTTGTTGTCTTTCTACCTCTGAGCATGCGCTTCAAACAATCGGATCATGCTGCGTGGACACGTTTGTTATGGACAGTCAGAAAATTATACACAAGAAAGATCCTGGACTGGGTTGGAGTGCAGCGAGTGAGGACGCTGACAGAACAAAAATGAATGAATTGCCCATTGAGCTTAATGGGATTTGGGATTGCTTTTCAAGTGAAGTTGTAAACGACTTTTTTGTGAGGTACCTTAATTTTTTGCTTAATGTTTATGACCCAAGCCAAGTGAAGTATATCAAGTCAACTCGAGAAAATAAAATAAATGATGACGGCATGACTTGTTCTTTTAATGACGTCTTAACTTATGGATACATATTATTTGCATTTGGCCATATAAAAATGAAAAGTGCTGATGAGGTCCTTTTGTGGGATCGGATATGATGTGACTCAACATTTATATGTGTATAATTGTGGAACATGTTGTAAATGAAGTTATGATGTAATAATTTTTTTACGATACGCCTGGAACTTGGCTTTCAAGGCCAAACCACAGAACTGCTGCTGCCCGCACTTGATATTGGAAAGAAATGAAATAAAAAACGCGATTTAAATGCAATATTCGTACTTTTTAAGAATAGCGACCGACACAGCTTATGAGTCATCGTCAACACATTGTTTCCTTTCTTGCTTGTAATGTATGGTTCCTTCCCGGATGCGCGGCTGATAATATGCATTATATACTCATTTATATGTAAGTATTTGGGATTATCGATGATCATTGTGTCTGAGCATTAAAATTACATAGTTTTGTGGATTTGGGAGTAACAGGGTAGTTCAGTATCTGTGCCAAATGAATCATCAAAAGTTAGTGACCAAAACAGTTGATTGAATGAATCACGTTGTTTCCTTTCCAAACCGATTGATTTATAGTACTGGCTAATTTTTTATGATAAGATGGTCTGCTTTATTTGTCAGCTGAATAAATATCAAATTCGGGTCAGTTTAACTTAATAGAAAGGCGATTACCACTTGGCAGCTCCAATCTAACTACATTCGATTTCCAAGTTGTTTCCGCGACCGATTTTTGATAGAGGTCGGTATAAACTTTGTTGGTAGATAGGCTGTCTAAAAATAGACATGCACACATTTCATGAATAGAACAATATGAATCTTTGTATGTACCATTATCGTTAATTAATTAACTGTAGACCTACTATATGAGATACATGTACATATGCAATCAATTTTATATAAGTTAACACGCTTGCATGTTTGTCGGGTGCGTATTCTCTAGATGCCAACGAATCAACAAAAATGCCAATAACTTTTCTGCTTTCCATTGTGTACTTCTTATAACAAACCTGGAATTAATATTACCTCCTGAAGAATTTAAATAACAAAAATTATTTCAATATATTTTTTTAGCGTTGAACCAAAGCAAATATTATTAATTACAGTAGCTCCAACTTGCAAATTCAATAAGTTTTGTATGCAAAGTTTTGTGTTTCAATCTTAATCATGAGTAGTATTAGCAGAAATGTTTGTCTGCATTTTCACAAAATATTTCATTTGTTGTGAATGGGAAATGAAAATATTTCTCACTTTTGTACTCATAGTATTAACCCAGACTTGCCACGACCCCACTGCATTTTTATAGATAAGACAAGTGCAGTCTAAATGCTTCATATCGTATTTCTATCCAATGCGTCTAAATCAAGAATTCCAAGTACAGAACTCTCTTTCAAACAATCTATAGAGGTATATTATAGTAAGCACTCATAGATCAACTGCAGGCGTGGGCGGTACCCCCTTTTCTCAAGAGCAAGACCCTTGAAACATTTCGGTGTAAGGTGACACCACACAGAGGAAAAAGGTTTCAGCTTCACTTCACAAAGAAGCTCGCCGCACCACACACACACACACAACGATTTCTTTCTGATTCCCATCATTCATAGCGCTGCGTCAAGTGCCTAGCATTGCATGCAACAACATTCTACAAAATCCTCGCTCTGGATCTGGATCAGCATAAATATTCACATGCCTATATATGACAATGGGAGCAAAGATTGAAGATGAAACTACAGCTATTACAATCCCTCAAGTTGATTCATGCTGACTTAAAAACACCGACTAAACCTCCATCTCCAATGTCTCCACAATAAGTAATACTCTTCCAGAGTCGGAGCAAAGAAAAAATGAGCTGTGAAAGCATTTTCTTCCTCCTTCATCTATATTAAGGAAGGAGAGTAACATGAGATGATAATACAATGCAACATGATGCAACAAACATAAAACAGCATGTAATTTTTAAACCTAAATAGCATCTGTTCAACTAGCACCACCACACCAACTCTCAAATACTCAGTCTATCTATCCCATAGCGCACCACACCGCTCAGACAAGACAAGACACACGATAAAAATGCTCTCCTTTTCGCCTATATCGATAATAATGTGAATATGCATGGTAAGTACGTGTTTCAAAACTGCACTGCCGTCGTCTTCTCCGATAATTATCATCATCATGATCATATAGGAGAAAAAATGCATTAATATGTTATATAATATTATGCTTGTGCATGTTTCAAGAGAATGGATGCAGATAGAGGGTTCCTTCTTTTTTGACTTCACAAAACTACAACCCAAAAATAAACTTTGACCTGGAGCCAAGAGTCTTTATAGGAGCGTCAGTCATTCAACGGAGTTTGTGGAGTGAACAACAACAACAGAAAACACCCGTGTTTTGTCTTTTTCACTTCCTTCTCCTTACTTCTCTTTGATAACGTTGGGAAGACTGGAAGAAGGAGGAAGACACAAACATTTACATACTTTTTACTCCCAAGATACAACCTCAAGTCAAGCTTTTCAAAAAAAAATTCGACATAACATTTTCCTTCGTTTACTTTTATACATGTTATATATGTATGTACGTTTTGTTTTGAAGCTTTTGTTGGCTTCTGAATAAGATAGAGTGGGTGTCTCCTTCTCACTTTTGGAAAGAGTGCAAAAACAGAGAAATTCTTGTGCACTTGAATTTAAAAAACGTAAAATTTTTGTGTTTACCAACATTTTACACTTGTACATCTGCTAATTAATTTATGTTGTTGAGTGGAAAACAAGAAGGGGGACCAAGAGTCTTTAATCATTAAGGATTTTCATTCCAGTTACTCATTAGTGAATGCAAAATGGGGAAACGTCAAAATAGTGAGAGATTGAGAACATTTCTGCCCACGAGGAGTTGTAGCGAGTTCCTGGTGTGCGTGGTTCTTCTAGCTATTATTGGACCGGCGTCTCAAGTTCATGGTAATCCGGTGAGCTTGAAACTGTTCCCATTTGGACCTCAAAATGATGACTCGGTGGTGACAAGAGATGTGGATGATGTGTCCTCTCCTGAGCTCAGGCTTCAAACTCCCATCATGTTTTATGGAACTCAATACACCGGAGTTTATGTAAGTGTTCATGAAAGAGCATCTTGATTGAGAAGTATGAAAATAATTTGATTTGCATAAGTTATATTGTACCTTTGCTCATCAGGTCAATCAAAACGGACTGATTTCATTCCTGACCGATATCCCCACCTTTGTGAACATGCAGTTCCCATTGGACTATCCTACCATCGCCCCATTTTACTCTGATGTGGACACTCGCGTTGTGGGCTCTGTGTACTACAGGTAAACTACAAAAATAGATTTTATTGCTGTTGGTTATGCTAATTAGAGCCAGAATCTAGCACTTACGTAATACGGTACTCATTCCGAACACTGACCATCCATTATATATACATAAGGATACCTTGAATACTATTTCTAATTGAGATTAAATCTATCTCATTGTGTAACCTGATACCTAATGACATCAGCCCTATAAAAATAGACAAGGTTTGAATGCATGTCGTATCTATTTTATTAATTCCTCTCAAAATGAAGATTCCCAAACAAGTCGGCCGTGTCTGGTTGAAAAAAAGTATGCTAAAAGCAAAATTTGTTTTCTCTACCAACCAATGCCATTCAATGACATAATCACTAATTCGAGTAGGAAAGGTACGAAAATTTTGCCCTATCGACAAAACATTTTGTATCTTTTGCCGATCAGAATATATAAACAGAAACTCGTTATTATCATGAGCATACACACATACTTATCACATATTAGTAGAACCGCTCATCGTCATAAAAAGTCAGTGAACTGACAACTGATGATAATGATGGGCACATGCATAAAACTTGATTTAGTATAATATTCTGTGGAGTGTGAGCCAAATGAAAACAAATCAACTACTTAACTAGTAGCCGGCCACTCATTTGTATTCATTGTTCAAGGAAGAGAGATTTTTGACAGTTGGGCAAAGAATGAGGATGATTTTTTCACAGAGAATATTAATTCCCTCATGAATTACAATAATGCAATGCAACCTTTTGGCTTGAAGCAATGTAAATGACCGTTTTGGAGTGACTGGGACTGGACACTTTTTGTTAGACACAATAATCTGCGTAGAGTTTTGTTGATGTTGATGAAATGAAACTGAATATAAAAAATATATTCGCATGAGCTCATACCTCCTTTTTATCCTTTGGTGCGTGTCTTCTTCTCTCAAACTTTTCACTTTTAAATACCTGTTCTTCTTCTTATCGTTGGTGAACCCTATGGTCCAGTATATTGGTATCCCGAACAAAACCCTATTACTTTTCAAGCAATTGATCATTCATATAACATCATCCTGCTCTCGCTGCTGCTGCGCTGGCCGTCTTCTTCTTCTTTTGCCATGCCCTACTACTAGTCACGATCCAGTTGCCAATAAACACTCGTTCATGCTGGCTGTCTTCTCCAACGTGAACTATAACTTTTGAATACAAAATAGCCCGTCTGATTGAATCTTTTCGTGGAGAAATCTTGTTGCTGTCACAAATTACATTGATACAATGGCCCCTCAAATGGTAGGATGATGATAACGTGCGCTAATGTAATTTATAAACTGAGGAAAGGTATGCAAAGATATGCGTGCTCAATAAACGGGTGGAATTTTTGTACTTTAAAATTATGCATAAACGACTTGATGATACGGATGTTTGTAACATGAGCATCAAAAGATTTCAATTAGTTTTGTGCTGTTATATGCTGCAATTTACACTAATACGGGCTAACTAGCGACATGTAATCAAAAATGGCTATAAATTGTATCATGTTTCTTGCGGAGATAATAAGAATTATTCTCCCTTGTTTATAAATGCAATATGAAGAAATCAAGCATGCCATGTTATCTCTGGAAGGTACTTAATGAGCTTTAGTGTGCTGTAATGCAAGTTTGATGATATCATCATTATCTTCTTCTTGGTCCGTGCAATATTTGCTACATGGCACAATATACCTCTCCTTTTAATGGGGGATTGTGTCAGTTTTAAAAATACTTTTTAGTTTTTTGACAAGATTGCAAAAAAAGGACCAACCATTTTAATTTGATGATGATGATGGTTTCATTTCCTCCAGCAAGACATGATCATGTCAGTCAAGTATAATGCAAATGAATCTTATCGAGTGTTATTTCTGATTGCTTTTGATTCATTCCAACCTCTAGAGAAACACAATCCGATGAGCTTCTGGAGAGAGCCCGAACCCTTTTCGCTGACCACTTTACATCAGCCGTCAACTTTGTGCCGAGCAGCTTGCTCGTTGTAACTTGGGACAATGTTGGTTTCTTTGATAGAAAAAGTGATAAGGTAAGTTATAGAATTTTAGCAAATTACCCCTATCGCAGTAGCTATTTCCTTGATGAATGTACTCTTTCCTACACTGATCTACCATTTCACTTAAAAACATGATATCATAAGAACGCATGACGGACCGGAACCTACCCAAATCTACTAACCTACATTTTTAGGTCATGATTATAATGAAAGTTTACCGAATTACCGAAAAAAAACCTTCTGTTTCTATCTTCATATCTTGATAATAGGATATGTCTACGTATATAAAAATTAAAAGCACATGGATAAATAGACAGCATGAAAATGCGGCTTTGCATGGTATATATGATATGCCGGTATGATTTGCTTCTTGCGTACCGGTTGTCAAGTTTGTTTTTCTTTTAACAAGACCGGCTTGTCTGTGAAAACGTTCCTTTTTATTTCCCTCTTTGTGGCTTGTCTTCTGTTCTTTTTGAATGTTCTGTTTTTGTCAGCTATTTCGGAGTCATGGTTTGATGAGCGGGAGAAGCACCAACAACATTACTAACAGTTCCGTATCCGATGTCAGATGTGAAGCATCTGAATTTTCATCTTCATCAAAATGCGCTCCTGCGCGTGTAAGTCAACTCCTCTGTGCATGCATGATTATGTTGTGTTATATGTGTTGCATGCCATCAATCTTGTCTGTAGTAGTGCACGCATGTGGACTTTTGGCATGGCATAAAACGTATAACAAGCAGCTTAACTGCTTCATGCATCTGATATAAATTATCTGAAGACAGAAAGACAAAAAGGTTCTCATTGCTTAGTATTGCACAACATAATCACAATCAGATTTTTGGCAAAATTTGAAAGAAAAGTTGAAAACAGCAGCAGCCTCGTTTTTTGTTTAAAAATGATGCATGGCATGATCAGCTTGTAAAAAGAAATGAAAGATCTTCCTTGTCTTGTTTCCACTGACCTGGATTGTACTCTCGGCCATGGGATGATGCGGATGGAATAACTTTTTTTTTTGAGTAAACTGAAACAGATGCGTTTGAAGAAAAAAACCTTCCCGATAAATATACACTCAACATCAGACATTTTTCTGAACTAGATTAGTCATGTCTAATTTTCATAAACTACATACATGAAGATGGTTATATAATATCTTCCAAGAAAAAATATATTTATTGCTTTCCCATTTGTCATTTTTTGTTTCGAATTACGGTAGACAAATACATATCAACTTGTGATAGCATCTGATGGAGGGGAATCGTATGTGGCCATGATTTACGATAAAATAGACTGGATCCAAGGGACTGGTAAAAATCCAAACTTGCCGGATGCCAAGGCACAAGCCGGCTTGATAGCTGGGAATGGTGGACCTCACTACTCACTGAGGGGATCTGGAACAGATCAAGTTTCAAGCTTAAACAAGTGTGTGATGATGATTATCTGCTCAGTGTCTATTTTTACGGCTTAATTTTGACATTATGAGCAGAGCTTATGATCATATGCCTCTAATGATTTGTGTTAACAGGCGATCTAACATCAATGAAGACGGGGTTTGGGCATTCCGTATAGGAAGAATAGGTGACCAAGTAGAGCAACCAGATCTGAATGTGAATTTGGGTAAGCATGAGTTTATAGGAAAAGTATATGCACTAAAAAAAATTCAACTTTACACAAGTTTGTCATATAAATGCATGTCAGTAACACAGTTTTGCATTCACGTATAAATAAATAGTAGAATCCTCCTCGGAAGCGAGCTCATCATGTGCAGCTGGAGGATTCACATCATGTCACAGTTCTGCAAACTGCGTGGACTACGAGCCAGGCTTCTGCTGTCAATGTACACGAGGATTTTATGGGAATGGACGTGTCTGCCTTCAAAATGGTACGCGTACGTTTGCATGCTAAAATTTTTACAAGAATCCGGAAGTGAGTTTAAGGATTACTAGTAAGAAAAGTCGTAAAAAAAGATTTAAAAGTGTCATTAGAACTTTGCATTAGTGTCTTGTCTACGAGCAGCAACTAGGTTTCTATTCCAAGCATGATTTAGTAATCGTTTTCACTACAAATTAAACAATCATTTTTATCGTTTGCGTAACCAACAATATCCATTAAAATATCCTTACCAGATGTGCCCGTCCGATTCAACGGGAAAGTCAAAGGGGTTCTTAATGGGATGGCGATAGACGATGCAGACTTATTTTCATACATTTTACCACAAGACGGCCGGTCTTATACAGCCGTTGCCAAAATTCCTGAAAGACTTGGTTACGACCTTCAATCCGTTATCGTTCTGGGTACAAGCATTGGATGGCTGTTCAGCACGAGCGCAAGAGGAGCTCCAAATGGATTCATGCTAACTGGTGAGATGATGATGATGTTGATAATGATGGGATTTTTAAGATCAGGCTGAGAATCAGATCAGGCTGAAAAAAGGAATTTCAATTCATGTTCTGCCAAAACAAATCAAGTTGAAATGTGTGTTGCAGGTGGTCTCTTTAATTACACGGCTGACATCAACTTTTTTCAAACTGGGCAAAAGGTCCAAGTTCACCAGAGCTTTTTGGGATTGGACGTCTTTAGTCATATGCGGGTTGATACTCGACTTCATGGCTCACTTCCACTCGTGCCTGTGGGGAAAAGTATTGAGATTGTGGATCTCAAAATGGAATTTACTCGAGTTGCCCCTGGAACGATAAGATCCAGATCATCACATACATACAGGGTGGAAGGGACTTCGGTGGATAATCCATTTTCCCTTGTGCAGACAATCGAATACAACGAATGCCCTTGGGCTGCCCCCGTCCCACCAGAGTTGGATACTACCACGATGAAAGTTGGAAAGAATTACATTGTTTATGATTCCACACAGGGAATTGGCCGTTATGCTATTACCAGCACTATTACACCAGTTGATGGTTTGTGAACGAAGTAATTGACCCAATTTAGTAATAGTAGCAACATTCATAACTCAACTTAATTGTTTAGGAAATGATCCGTGCAAAGAGAACAAAGACAAGTGTGGACCCAACAGCTCCTGTGTTGTTGAAGGAGATAATTTCAGATGTATTTGCAATCTCGGGTATGCCTAAACTACTATATGTTTTACTCCGGAAGTAGTCTGGTATTATATTATATGAAAAATGATTGTTTGCAGATATGAGCAGCATTACAATTACGAGGCGACAGATATAAATCCGGATGATCCGCCCCAATGTGTTGACATTAATGAGTGTCAAATTGGAACATCCACTTGTGATGTCACCGCTGTTTGCATAAACTATCCGGGCTCATACAGATGCGAGTGTCCACCTGGGCATTCAGGAGATGGATACACGTGCACTAGTAAGCCCACTTGTGCTATAATTAAGCGTAGGTTATCCCGTTCCTGGGTTAGATCATTTCAAATAAGAATAACTGTTTTTACAACAATTTTTAGAGATCATGACATGCACTGATATTCAATGCGGACCCAACGCAGCTTGTATTGAAATTCCTGGAGGTCAGCCAGAGTGCAGATGTCTTCCTGGATATTATGGGGATGGTCTTTATTGCTATGAGCATACTGGAGTTGAAATCCCAGGTAAAATCCCCTTCATCTCAAGTTTTTCACAAAGGAATAAGATATGCAAGCATTTGAGCTTCATTTGACAAATTGCAGACAACAGCCCACCAGACTGTCGACAAGTTCGAGACCTTTGCGATCCATTTGCAGAATGTATATACAGTAGAAGCTCTGATTCGTACATTTGCAGCTGCCAACCAGGATATCACGGAGATGGATTAGTTTGTCACAGGGAACCAACTGGTATGCAAGTTACTGCGACATCTGAACCGGTTTAGGCATGCTTCTCATTTGTTGATGTCAAAATTTCCCATGAAAACATGCGTTTGTTTTGCAGAGTCATGCGAAATTGAAAACAATTGTCATCCGGAAGCTGACTGCAGGCTGGATGAGAGTGCGCAAGAGTACATTTGTGTCTGTCGCTCAGGCTATCAAGGAGATGGATATGTTTGTATGAGATCCGGTGGACGTAAGAAAGCTTTACCTTTTCGGCAAGTCTGCATTAATATGCTAATTCTCAAATGAATGCTTGGAATGATCATGTTGTTTCAGATGACGGACATGGTAGAGAAGAGGCTGTTCCTCCTCCGATTTGTGTTTTGGGCTCATGCTACTGCTCAACTGGGTATGAGTACGATGATCTTAGGGGTGTTTGTGTTCCAGTTACAGAAGTCGTGTCTTCAGGTATCATATATCAAACCACTCCATAATATGAATATTTGTATAAATATACTTTATGAGCTGATAAAAAATTTGTACTTATCATTTTCAGCTGAAACTAATAATAACAACGAAATGCAGTGCGATGTGTTGCCCCAAATGTGTGACATAAATGCAGTATGCATGTATAATAGCAATATTGGTCGATATGCCTGCAAATGCAAAACTGGGTATGCCGGAAGTGGCCGTGAATGCTCTCCTCAAGGTACATACAAGGGTTCTTTTTTACTATTTGGATATTACTTTCTTTTGGAGCTATACTATTATCAAATTAATTCCAGATTTCTGCTCAAGTCACTCTGAATGCAGTGCTTATGGAGAATGTGCTTATGATAGTGCAGAGCTTCGTTATTCCTGCCGCTGTCGGGAAGGTTTCACTGGGGATGGGAAGGAGTGTCGCCCAAAAAGTGATGTGGGTTGCGATATTTTGAGAAACTGTGATTCAAATGCTCAATGCACGTGGGACTCGGCTCAAACAAAATATGCTTGTGAATGCCAGCCAGGCTACAAAGGAGATGGGCTCATGTGTCAAGAGGATTTGGAGAGCTGTAATGTTCTTCAAAACTGTGGTGAAAATGCGGAATGTGGTTATGAATCGGAGAGCCGAAGCTATAAATGCCAATGTCTTCCTGTAAGTTGCAAATTTTGTTTTATGCAATGGCATCCTATTCTTCTGTGAGCAGAATTCAATTCCAATTGCTTGACTTAATTCTCATTATTAGGGCTACGAAGGAGACGGATTCAGATGCAGATCTGCCGTCCCTTGTTATCAGGATCCTTTAGTTTGTGATGCAAATGCAGTGTGTTCTGTCGACCAGCGATCAAGAGAATGGACTTGTCAGTGCAAACCCGGTTATCAAGGGGATGGACATACATGCAAAGAAGTCATACCTATGAGTGGTGGCGACTTTTTGGTTGTGACTAAAGGAATGTCTCTCATAAAGGTCCCTCTTGGAAATGGAAGGGCTGTTCCACTTGTTGTTGAGCCATTCCAAACTGCAATTGGGCTTGACATTGATTGTCCAAACCAGCAAATATACTGGAGTGATGTTGCTACCAGAACAATCAAAATGGCAAGTTTCAATGGAACTGACAGGGGAACCTTTTTGGACGATGGTGAGAGACAGACTGACTACTAGGTGTAATATATACTGGTTTAACATGAAATACAAATATTTGGCCCTTTATTAAACAGAAATCGGTTCACCGGAAGGGTTGGCTATTGACCCGGTATCTCAAACCATATATTGGACTGATTCTTTAAAAGACACAATTGAAGTCGCAAGTTTGAAGTCAAAACTCCGAGCAACTATAATTTCAACAGGATTAGTAAATCCAAGGGGTATTGCAGTATTTCCCCAGAGAGGGTAATTAATAATTAAATTATTAATTTAAACAGAAGTAATTCTCTAGCATCCTGAATATTCAACATTATGATGATAGCACACATTTGTAATAAGCGTTTTTATTTTAGACGGCTTTTCTGGAGTGATTGGAATAGAGATTATCCCAAAATCGAGTACTCTGGACTGGATGGCAGAGAGAGACAAATCCTTGTAGGAGAAGGTCTTGCATTGCCCAACTCTTTGGTTGTGGATAAAAATACTGAAGAACTTTGTTGGGCAGATGCCGGAACTCATAAAATTGGTAAGCTCGTCTCAGGATATTAACAAGTTGCAGTCGTGTTGCAGTACACGCCCAATAAATTATAATGTGTAAATCTTTTGTGCTATTTTAATAGAGTGTGTTGGAATTGACGGCAGAAACCGGAGAAACTACGTGTCCAAGATAAAATACCCATTTGGCCTTGCAATAGGACCTGAATCTTTCTACTGGAGTGACTGGGAGACGTATGCCCCTATATTTATGAAACTACAGTTTTTTAAATATCAGCAAGTTAATCACACTGTCTTCAATACATTTTGTAGGAAAAAAGTAGAGCGTGCTTCACGACAATCTGGTGAGCTATCCACTGGGTACGATGTACACTTGGGAGGAACCGGAAAATTGTATGGCATTGTTTATGTTGCAGCCACGTGCCCAAATGGTACTTGACTTTTTTTTTACATAGGTATTTAATGTAGGGTAGGATATATGCATAGTACAGAAGAATTTGAAAGAATGTGTCCGTTTTTTGTTACAGTTTACAGTCCATGTGATTACAACTCATGTGGTGAAGAACGGCTGTGCCTGCCAAATGCGCGTAATGGAAGATCTTGCATCTGTCCTGACGGTGCGGTTAATTGTCAAAATCTCTTGTAGATTCAATTTTATGTGAACATTTCAGTATAATAGGTGTATTATTGTACTTACAATTAGCATATATCGTTTTTGAAGAAGCATGACAAATTAATTTGTACATAAGATGTTTTTTTAGCTGACGCTGTATAACATTTAATATACTGTTCAAATATGTCCTCCGTCACATTTGGAAAGCGTATGCATAGGTAAACGAAAGAGGAAGCACATCACATTCAACTTGTATAACAAACAAAAACAATATATATTTTAAGTAACATTTACATTTACTTCGTAAACTAGTTAGCTAGGTAGTAATAAAAATACGAATATAGATACTAGTAGGTTAAATGCATATTGAAAGGTTCAGTCAATAAATATCATATTGTATTATAGTATTATTATGCATGCTGCTAATAAATGAGAATCTTTATCTGCTTATGAAAGTCTGAATTCTAAATGCGGATTCCATGCTCGTTGATGGTCTTCTTTCGGATATCGCTGGAGGAACTGGGGGTGGTGGTCGAGTTGTAGCAATGTTCCGCGCCTTTGTATTCGCACTCACGTCACTTGCGACTTCACCTGATTCTAATGAAGAAGTACAAGATACATTTTCCACTTCAATAGTCTTAGATACACCATTGTGTTTACTATCACATTTATTATTAGCGACTATATCACTGTTACTCGGAGATATATCATCCAAACCTACTTCCTCTGGTGTAGTTGACGGAAATCCGATTGAAGGCTTGGACACGAGAATAGGATTCTCCGTCCTCTTACCACTTTCAAAACTAGCAGATCTGGAACCTTTTAGAGTCGCAACTACGTCTGACGTACCCGGAGGAGTTGGAAGACACACAGATTCTTCAGAAATGTTGGCGACAGCGTCGTCAATGTTGCTACTGTAAACGTATTTCTGAGTAGGAGCGGCAACAACTGGTTGCGGTTGTTGCGGAGGTTGATTAGCACTATCTCTTGAGTTCCCTTGCTCATATGAACTCCGCCGCTCAGTTTGATTAGGTCTTTTTTCATCTTGTCGTTCTTTGGAATGTTTACGGTCGTAATGATCTTTTCTATCCCGGTGGTGATGATGATCCTTCCTATCTCTGTAATCTTTACGCCCGTGATGACGGTGATCTTTTTTGTCACGATCTCGATGGCGGTCCTTCCTTTCATGATAGTCCTTTCTATCTTTGTTGTAATCCTTACTACTACTACGATTATCATTTCTTTCGTGTTTGCCCCATCGAGAATCTTTCTGTAATTGATCTGCTTTCTCTTGTTGTTTTCTCGCTTCAGGTTGTTGTTGTTCCTGCTTCTTTTCAGGCTCCTCTCTCACTCGTTGACCTCCTGTTTCTAGTTCAAATATTTCACCCTGTTCTACCCTCAATGGCGTCACTCGCTGATCAAAACTATCTATGTCAACTATCATTGGCGTTGTTTCTGTCAAGTCAATCTCATAGGTAGTCTCTCTTTCTTTAGCTTCTTTTTGTCGTTTTCTCTCTTGCCTTTCTTTCTCTCGTTGTCTGTTCCTTGCTTCTTGGTTAAAACTCTGCCCCTTTGATTCTCTCTCACGTTGACGCTTCCTCTCTAGATATGCTTGCTCCTCACGTTGGGTTTCTATTTTCTGTAATTCGCTGGTTTGTGAAATCTCCCCTTCAGTTACTGCAGACTTTCTAAATGATTTAACACTAGAACTAACATTATCAGTCTTTTTCTTCTTCTTTTTATTTTTTCTCCTTGTAGCTTCTGCGGAAATCCTAAATCTTGCACGAAGGGTTTCCTTATCTATGCCATAACGCCGTTTTAAGTTCTTCCTGTAAAATATAACAGAATGTTGAAATCAACTGTAATAAAAGCATATGCTTAGATACTTTAGATACGAAATAAAGCTTACACTTCAAACTCCACATCATCCTTCATAATCTCCTGGACCCTCGTCAACCAAAATGGAAGCCACTCTTTTTCAAAATTATGCTGCTCAGTATCTACACCCTCAGCTTCAAGTTCAATGCAGCGCCTATCCCAAAACGCCAGCCATTCCTCGTTGTACTTCTTGTGTTTCTGCGGTTCGTTAATGTAATATTCTCGGAGTTCGTTGTATCTTTCCGCGATCCTGTAAAATAATAAAACTGATGTCAAACATGAAAAATTCGATTAAACTACATCCTATTAAATCTGTATTTGACCACTGACTTTGCTTCTTCAGCCTGCCAAGCCCGCCAGTTCTTTTCTAATGCATCGTTCCATTCCCCTTTAGTACGAATCGCAACTTTAACATTCATCAATGACTCATCAGATGAAATATCATAATCTTGAACACTAGGAAGGGAAATATTATCAGGCATGGGCATTTCAGCAATCTCTACTGCACCATTTGCCTCGCCATCAATAATGGGTCCGGGACTATCTGAACGAACTGGTTCTATTTTGGCAACACGGTGTCTCATTTCCTCCACCAAATCTACCGTATTATCAATCAAAAATTATTAACTTCCTTAGTGTACTACAATTACCAAAAGCTATTTACTTACTACTACTAAGCTAATTAATTTTTTAAACTGTGCAAAGCATTGGAAGGTGAAAAAACAAGTACTGATTCAGAATACACTTGTTCGAAGCGGAAGTTATTTTTGATCCTGTATTCATTTAAACGAGATCAATACATTAAATAAGCATTACATTAAGTTTATTTTATAGGATTTTGAAACATCAGAGATAGTGAATTAGTTAGGTAGAAACTACGTATACAACAAACGATGGCGAATTGCAATACATAAAACCAATAAATACTCTTCCGCTTCTCACTGACATGCAAAGAATGGAAGAAATCCAAACGACAAGTGTTGACAAACCTGATTTCACTGTATTAGTAGTATCGGTAGCATTAACAGAGTATTCGACAAGCTTTGCCACAAACTCCTTTTTTGGTACTGGTGTATATAACTTTTCAGTATACGTTGCTAATTTCAAGGCTGAAACCAGAAAAAATGTATTATAATTTATAATTACTAAATATAAATATGCTAATACTAAATATGCTTTGGTTGGTGTTTCAAACTTACAGTAATTTCTAAAGTTATCTTTATGGGAATCACTTCGAATATGAGCTCCAAGCTGTCGTTGGCCGATACACTTACGTTCACAAATAAAGCACTTTGCCTACAACAGAATACATATTATGATGTCAAAACAAATTGCAACAATGGTACAAATTTCCATACTTAACTATTAATACACAACATCCGTAACAGTACGCCTAATAATATTGTATTCTTTACCTCGAAAGTTGGTTTCTCGTAATTGGTGGACGGTTTAACCCTCATGAATGTTTTAAAACAATCGGCTGATTCAGCCTGCTGTAATGTAATAGTTTCTTGGATTTCATCATCCTTCAGCTTCCGGAATCTTGCATACAAGGAAGCATTCCCCTGAAATCATTCATCATTTTGAAAATTCATTCGTTTAGTTCAATAGTTCTACAATACATTTTATTATGTAGCTGACATTTGTAAAAAGTACTTACACAATAATCGTCTGCCCAATCTGGATCATTGACTTTCTTCGGATCAGGTCGTACTTCTCCATATAAACCTTCTGGATCACTTACACATCCGTGAATGGAGCTCATATCACTAGGCCAATCATAATCATCCTCATGATCCGATTCTAGACCTTCATAATCATGAAGCTCAGGATGAAACAATCCTTGATCGGCTGGAGTCTTCTCGTTTTTCAAAAACCACCATGCTATTTTTCTCACTGTATATTCCCCGAAATCTCCCATCTCATCTGGAATAACCGGACATTCAACTTTAACATCTGACGATAACAATCTTGTTACTTCTTTCGCAACATCGCCAAGGGTTATCTTTCCATCAGGTTTGTATTCTCTAGGAGGAAGGGCACGGGCAGAAAGTTTCGGAATTTTTAGTTCTACTTTAGGAGCTGTGGCTGCAGCTTTGTTGGCAGCATCAATGGTGGCCAAAATTTTTTGAAATGATACACTTGGTGCATTTTTTTGCTTTTCTAGTCTTTCTTTTCTTAATTGTTCCTGTCTTCTCCTTTTTTCAGCGACAGCCCTCTGTTTTTCTTTTTTAGCAGCCTCTTCTTTTTTCTTGGAGCTGTTGAAATACTCATTCTTATTTTCCAAGGATTGTACTCGTGGTCCTCGTGCAGAATACTTGTCAGCCTTTTTCTTCATTTCTTCAATTTTCCTCCTTCTAGCTTCCGCTTCTCTCTCAGACTTTGACATTTTGCCTCTGCTTCTGCCCTTGTGATTATCGTTGATTATTTTCCCAGGTTTGCGAATGGGATCCATAACACTACTAGAGTCACTGTTGCCACTGCTGCTAAACATCCGGTCCATAATTTTAGTTCGTTTTTTAGTCGATTCTTCGTATCTCTGCCTGTGTCTGTACCTCTTCATGAATTTTGCTGCTATCTTGCTAAGTTTCGTCTTAAATGCTGACGCTTTCTGTTGCTCTAGTCGTTTAAACATTTCCATTCTAGAACTACTCACAGTTACATGAGGTTTTAAAGGTACAGAGTTTAGTTGCGGATTCTGGTCGCGAGGATTATGGAATACTAAAGGAACGTCTTGCATATCTACACAAACAACTGAGAATGGCTTCAGCTTGTACTTGCGTTGATAACGTAAATAATCTCGATGCAGTGCCGGCTTCCACGTACTAAGATTAATATTGGCCGAGGTAGCACTATACTTCGAAAAGGGTTTCAGCTCTTTCTTCTCTTTATCTGATTGATTAGCTCGTGAGGCTTCACCAGCAGCATCATTTGATTTCGGCTGTTCTGGCGCTGATTCCTTTTTCATCGCGTCGCGTGAGGATTCCAAAATGTTTCCGTTGAGCTTTATTGACTGTATTACAACTTCCTTTTTTCTTTCCGGTGTCTTCCCTCGAGAAGAATCTGAGGAAGAGCTACGAATGCGTTTGGAACTTGATTTGGAACGCTTTTTCTTCCTTGGTGGTTTCCCACCAGATGAGTCCGACACTGAGCGATTCCTGTGTTTTGGAACACGATTAGAATCGTTTTTCTCGGGTGGTTTATTTACATGATTCTTGGAATGTGAAGGTTCCTTCTTTCTTTCTGGCGTTGGTGATCGCGATGATGATGAGGAACGCGAACTTGAACTGATGTACTTGAACTTTATCATCTTTTTCACTTTCTTCTTTTTCTTTTCTTTCTTTCTTGACCTGTCCAGGGATCGGTCAGAGCTCGAGCTGTGTTTCGGTTTGGGAATATCTTTCTTGACAAGCGTTTTTTCTCGACTCCTACGTCGTTCCTCTGAGGATGACCGAGGCTCCATTTTGACGGCTTTAGGCTTGTCATGTTTATTGTTCGATTCTGACTTGTGGTTCGGTTTTGCTCGATCAACTTCTTTGGATGATTTGGGCTCTTCCTTAATTTTAGCTTTAACTGGTTCTTTGGTCCTGTCTGATTCAGTTTTCTGTTTTGTTTTTCTTCTTTCATCTTCTGATGAAGGCTTGCGTTCACTATCCTTTGGTTTAACTGATTCACTTTTGCTCTGCTTGGCCAACTCGTTGTTTTGGTTTGCCTTTCTCCGTTCCGCCTGATACTGTTCGATATCCGGACAAAGCTCTTGGAACATTCCACTTCTGAAAGCTTCAAGCAAATCCTGATCAGTCATGTCATCATCCCCAAGAAGTTCCCGAACGATTTCGACCAGCTCCGCCTCACTAATATTGTCAGGTAACGCAATCCGCTCTCCATCATCCATTGTGGACTGTGGAGTTTGTTGCTGCAACAAACTTAGCAATATGAGAGTGAATATTGTCCTGCGTGCATCAGATTCACCTATTAATCCAAAACAACAAATTAAAGGTTTACTGATTAAATAGCAACACAACTAATGCCAAATATATGTCACTACATCTATACCTTCAACTGGCGAATCAGTCAGCAAACAGAACAGATGACAGGGATTAGGACCAACGAATTTTTGACTCCTAATCCCCACGTTCAGCGTCGGATTCCGGCTTGACTTCTTCGTTTCGTTTTGTGCCTTGCCCAACAGGTGAGAATAATTTGATCTTCCAGGATCCTCCGATTTAGTTACACACGACCTAAAAGAAAACAGATGACAAAAATAATATTTTAAATTCTTTCCACTACTCTCATTACATCCTGAACTAGCACGGAAAATATGTAAGTACAAAGACCGACTACATCTGATCCAATCTCTCAACTTTTGACTTAACTCTTATATTGTATATGTTGACAGTAGCAATCTATTTCTAGCAAATAATCAACTCAATAATTTAACAACCCAAGAAAAGCTTTCAAACTATGCTTATTTCTACATCCAATTACACTAACCATTAACAAACAACCAACTGAAATAAACACGTCAAAATTGGAAAAACATCACATTTTAAAAATCCCAAAACCAACCTCCGCTAACTGACTAGTCCTCCAATCCAATCCGTAGTGTTTATTAGTTAATATTAACCACAAATTAATTATTTATTCACAAATCAAAAGCACTTTATTTAGATGAGCACGTCTTGGCTTGATACGATTACAAATTCGCAACTCTTGTTACTTTCTTAAGCACAGGGCCCTGTACAGATACTGTGGACGATACATACCTTCTTTGTATTTTGATATTTGCTCTTTTTACACGGACGGAATTGTACACAAAAAATGTCGAGTTTTGCCTCCGCTTTGTTTGCTGCTGGCTTGAGCCTTGCCAATGCAACCGAATGTGGTTGTCCTCCACAATTTACAACAACACATACGACTCGATCAGAATATAGTGTGCAGCTGACGATAAAGAGATAAGGAACGAGTTGCTGTCTTGTTCTTGCTTGACTACGATAATTTTAAGTAATGCACTATGCACATTTTCATAAGGAATTATGGGAATGGAATATGGAATGCATGGACGATGATTTGATGACAATCACTCGTAAAAAGCTCCAGATTTAGGTACCTGTGGTACCTACTTCTCCATTTTTTGTATTTTACTTGGATATGTTTTTGATGAAGATGAAGTTAATGACATTTTCTTTCAATTTTTGATTAATTAAGCATAGATAATTTATTTCAACTCAGTTTTATTTGACTAGTATGAAGTATAAACTAATGGTGGAACATTCGAAAGGTAGAAAACAAGGATGAAATAATTTAACGGTAACAGTGAGTAAAAAAATTACTGTATACTATTGTGTAGGCAGTATGTAGTTTTATCAGTCTTAAATATCCTTGAGGTTAACCGCTTTCGCTATACATGCTTATTAATTACTTAATCAACAAACAAAGACCCGTCCGCAGGACCTAGATATCTGACACCGATCAGAATAATGTCAATTATAGTCCAGAGCCCGAGACCACCGAAACTAAAGAGTTTCCCGATTCCTTCCTGCCATCTTCCCAAGTAAAATCTGTCCGCTCCGAACCCTCCGAGGGTGACGCTTAGAATAAACGATGTTGACCATCGGTAGCCGTTTTTCCAGTTGCAAGGCATCATTCGGTAAAAGTTTCGGTTGCCCAAACAAAGCACACTGGAGATAACGGTACAGTTGTGCCTGAAATAGGATAAATAATAATGTTAGGTGGTCATTTAAACATATAAAATGTATAGAAGGCTTCTATTAGAAGCTATTGAGTATACTTGAAAACTTGACGAGGGGCATTAATGGAGTTGCAGCCGTGGGCTCCATTACAGATTTGCTGATAGAGTGGCGTCTGATAACAGTATTGGCATACCATTTCTCTGGTAAACGGTGAGTCGCCCTAAAGAAAATTTGGGTATTATGAGAAATTATTCAGAAAGCACTTAATTACAGTAGTCCATTTAACTTACTTTACAAACCACGTCAGATTTCTTTCTACAAACAACTGTTACGTTACCCCCATAAGTACATTTTTCATTGAAGTTGCACTCAATACATTCTGCTTCAAGGTCAGAACAGTTGAGTTCATGATTGTTTAGGCAAGGTGAGCGTCCCACTCCATAGGAATGCTGTAAAAATGTATTAAAAAATTAATTTGTGCATTGAAATAGTAAGTAGGGTATAATTAAGGAATTAAGGAATCTCAGCATACAGAATCAATCTTGACTGTCTGACTTTTGGTTTGTTTCAAGATTGGTGGAACCGGTGACGGTGATTTTGTTGGATGGTCGTCAATTTTAGTGTCATCATCTACCTGGTCTACTTTCGGTTTTCTCAGAATACTCGTTTCCACGATCATTTTCGGTACTTGCCTGACTTTTGAGCTTTCTAGAAATTACATTGGAATCATCAGCCTGACTCAATAAAATCATAGAATGTTAATGTATCAGATATCATTAGTTGTTAGTATTACCCTTTGGATCAGGATCTCCGTTGGTAAAAGCGTTTAACCAAATTACACACAGAATGGAAACCAAAACCAACCTTCCTGATATGATTACTTTCTGCATTTTAACTCAACGAAGCATTAAATACTGACTGTAATGTCCTTGTAATATCCTTTTTACAAGCACGGTTTGCACCATGCCTTGACTTGATGCAACTAATTGTAAGCTTCAGATGGAAAAAAGTATACAAGTATACACATACACTGCCATG